>WNWK01007401.1:20000-94580 GCA_009830355.1 Cherax destructor | reverse complement strand
GTTCTGAAGCTAGGGGTGTCCATAACCCAAGCACTTATAAGTTAAATAATGTAGAATTTAGCCATACAGATTGCAAAAAGGACTTGGGGGTTATGGTAAGCAGCGACCTTAAACCAAGAGAGCAATGCATAAGCGTACGTAATAAGGCAAATAGATTACTGGGATTTATATAAAGGGTGTAAGCAAAAAAACCCCCAGCGGTTATTCTACAGCTTTATACATCATTAGTAAGGCCTCACCTAGATTATGCAGCTCAGTTCTGGTCTCCTTTTTAACAGAATGGATATAAATTCGTTAGAAAACTTTCAGCGTAGAATGACAAAGTTAATTCATAGCATTAGAAATTTTCCCGTATGAAGAAAGATTGAAGCCCCTTTAAAATTTTCATTCACTTGTAAGAGGGAAGAATGAGGGAGACATGATCGAAGTGTATAAGTGGAAGATGGGATTAAAAAAAGGGGATATAAATAAAGTTTTGAGGATATCTCTCCAAGAAAACCCCCAAGTAATGGATTCAAATTAGACAAGTTTAGATTTAGAAAGGATATAGGAAAGTATTGGTTTGGAAATGGGGTAGTTGATGAGTGGAACAGTCTGAAAAATAGGGTTATTAGGCTAAAACCTTGGGTAGTTTCAAATTTAGGTTGGACAAATACATGAGTGAGGGGGGTTGGATTTGAGGGGGTTTTTTGCACATGGGTAAATTGAATTTTCAGAGCTTATTGTTTGGGTAGCATTGTAAATTGGGTTGGGCAAATTTTCTGTTAGTGGGATGGATTGTGAAGGACCTGCCTAGTAGGGGCCCAAAAGGGCCCTGCTGCGGGGTTTTCCCCCCTTTTCTTTTTGTTCTTATGAATATTGTGGGGGGAGGGGGGTAGAAGATGAGAGGGGGAAATTTTTAAAATGTTGTGGAAGGTTAGGTTAGGTAAGATTCGCCCAGGAAACAGGCCAAGTGCTTCCTAACGCTGGTCTTAGACATATGATGACCCCCCGCCACTGCATTTTTTTGGGCATCTGACCGGGGCCCTTTCCCCTCTGGTTTTACCCATCCACCCCTTTAAAAATTAAGGTTACTGTGTGATAAAGGAGGAGAAAGAGAAGGGGAAAGGGAAGCTCAAGAAATGAGACTAACAAATTTTTTGTAGGGAAAGTGGAAAAAGGAAGGCAAGGAAATTGAAAAAAGGGTTTAAAGAAGGAGTTGGAGGGAAGAGAGAGACGGAGCATAATTGAACTTTTAGGGGAATGCAAAATGGGTGGGGGGATGGAAAAGGAAAAGCAATAATAGTAAAGAAGGGGGAAAAACCGAAAAAAAAAAAAGGTGGCATAAAAATTTTGTGGAAGTATATATAAGAAAAGTGTGGGGTTGGGGGTGAACTACCTGTTTGTACCAACTGTAGAAAAGCTACGGTCGTGGTGTCTCCACTCCTTTTCCTCGTCAACAAAGGTTTCGGTTTTGGGGACGCTGAATTCCTTTTTGAACTTAGTTTTGCTGCAACACTTTCAGTTTCTGTGAAACACAGCCTCGTCCCCCTCTCAAGTTACTTTTCAACTATATTGTCCCTGGGTGTTAATCGACTGATGTGGGTCGCATTCTGGAGAACAAAATTGACCTAATTTGGGGGGAAAAGCTCTGCATAAAAAGGGGGGTTTCTATACAGTAGTATGTCATTGATGTCAGCTAGACCTGTATGCCTTGTACATGTATTTTTAGAAATAAAATTTTTATTATTATTATTATTGTCTACTAAATTTTTCCCTTTCATTTAAAATTTTTTGGGTTTTGTTTGATTGTTGTGGATTTATCAGATTTTTTATCACTAATGGATTGTATTTTCTCTTTTTCAAAGTTTATTTTTTAATTGTTAAGTTATAAGGCCCCCAATGTCTCGTAGTTGTTTAAAAAACAGTAATTTTTTTTTGTTATACGTATTTGCGACATCTTTACTCTGACGAAGCAAAAAGCGAAACATCACAACTCTTGTGAAAACAGCCTCTTTTCTCTACTTTTTGGGAAGAATCAGGACAATGTGTGGGCACCCCATCTCTGTTGTGTCACTAAATCCCCCAGCTGGTTGTAAGGAGTTTGCTGGGAGTCAGGCATCACAGTTGCATTCTTGATGGTATGAAGCTATACAGTCACACCACTTTGTTATTTTTTATCACAACAAAGTCCGGGGTTTTCATTGAAAAAAAATACAAAAAAATATACCTAGAACCCCCTTCTGCCCGTCAACTGGTGGAACATTCACGAATCCCCCCGGCCCTTTCCCCCTTTCCCCTTTTTAAAATATATTTCCCTTGCGTGATGAAAAGCCATTAATTCCCAAAATTTTAGTTTGAATAGCTGGGGTCAACAAGCGGAACCACATCCCAGTGATTCAAAGTGACTAGCAATCTTGTGCGTGATCTTTATTTTAAAAAAAAAAACAGTGCGTGCTCTTGGTTTGGGGCTGCCCTTTGGGTTTGGGGCGTGCTACTTGGTTGGTGCGTGCTCTTGGTTGGTGCGTGCCCTTTGGGTTTGGGGCGGTGCTTTTGGGTTTGGGGGCGTGCTACTTGGTTGGTGCTTTCTTTGGTTGGTGCGTGCTCTTGGTTGGTGCGTGCTGGCTTGGTTGGTGCGTGCTCTTGGTTGGTGCGTCTCTTGGTTGGTGCTGCTTTTGGGTTTTTGGTGCGTGCTCTTGGTTGGGGCGTGCTGCTTGGGGGGGTGCTACTTGGTTGGTGCGTGCTACTTGGTTGGTGCTGCTGCTTGGTTGGTGCGTGCTACTTGGTTGGTGCGTGCTGCTTGGTTGGTGCGTGCTACTTGGTTGGTGCGTGCTACTTGGTTGGTGCGTCTGCTTGGTTGGTGCGTGCTGCTTGGTTGGTGCGTGCTGCTTGGTTGGTGCGTGCTCTTGGTTGGTGCGTGCTCTTTGTGCGTGCTGCTTGGTTGGGGGGCCCGTGAAATTTAAAATTGGGCTCTTTTTTGCGTGATGTTGGGGCCGTTGTTCCCCGTTTTCTTTTGTTCATTTTTCCACTTAATCTACCTTGTCCATAATTCTATCACATTTGCTTTGTCTGTTTCGTAAGTTTAAGTCGTCCCGGACCCCCAATTTACGGTATAACTTAACAAATCTTTGATGACAATTGTTTTGTAGAGGGTGGCTTTGCTCAGATAAAGCAAATGCGATAGTAATTCGGGCAAAAGGGAATTAGTGGAAAAAAAAAACATTTTTAGAAAACTGGGGAAAAAGTGCCCCAATGGGGTTTTGATGCTTGGGTAAACATGATGTTCACTGTGGTTTTGTGTCTTGATTCCAGCAACATAAGGGAACACCCCACTTTACAGTGTCAAATTTCCAAGTCTGCCTTGAACTCTCGCTGGAGACAAAATAATAAAAACTTGTAACTTTGATCAGATATGAAAGGTTTGTGTAGGGGAAACTGTGGTTTGTTACTGGGACTGCCAGGTGGATTTATAAAGTACTGTTGTTTACGTACCTGTGGGGCAGTTCACATACAAAAATAGTACTACATTCAACGTATGTGACCAACTTAAAATCCTAGAGGCAGCTGAAGAAAGTTATTAAAACACTATCTGCGGGGAAAGACGGAGATTTCTCAAAAATTTATTTCCTCCATTCTCAACACTTTTTTCCCCCCAACCTCAGTAAAATTATAATGAACACGGTGAACGTTTCACCAAGACAGCCATCATTACGAAGGGATATCAGGGAAACTTGGTGGTGGGGGTGGTGCTGGTGAGGGAGAGTAGTGCTGGTGAGGGAGAGTAGTGCTGGTGCGGGGGGAGTCATACTCCCCACAAGTAAAACAGTCTTAAAACTATCATTTTGCATGATGACTCTATAAATTTTTTATTTTGGTTATGCATATATAATAAATTTACGTTAAGTAAGATTAATTTTCTTATTGCATAAAAACCCCACTTAATATATATGCATAATATAAAATGGGATTGTTAGGTCACACATATTGAGTCTTCAAACTTAAATAACCCAAAAAATTGATCATAAAATTTCAGGAAAAACAAACATGATAGAGACTAAAGTTCAGATTCTGATCAGCGCATCTGAGATTAATTCATCATGTAATTTTAAATAAAATTTCTAATGTTCAACCACTTTGTTTACTAAGACAAGACTAA
Organism: Cherax destructor; assembly: GCA_009830355.1. Classification (NCBI taxonomy): domain Eukaryota; kingdom Metazoa; phylum Arthropoda; class Malacostraca; order Decapoda; family Parastacidae; genus Cherax; species Cherax destructor. Next base: position 90,445 of record WNWK01007401.1, on the reverse strand, counting down.
TATCGCTTCATATCCACTTTTTTTTTAAATTTACGAAGCGCCCTCTTGTTATCCCCCCGTTGCAGGGACGGGAAAACTTCCGTTCATGATCTGACATGTCGTTATCATGTCTCATATCTTCCTGCTATCACCCCGTGTGGCATCTTCGTGTTCTCAACCTATCATCATAACTCATATTTTTTTTTTAACTCTGACACCCTTTATAGTTATTCTTTGGACTTTTCTGACTTTTCCATATTTGTATTGGCCCCCACCGCTGCATATTCCAATTTTGTCTAATATATGTTCTAAACTTTTTTTTTTTTTTTCGGTATATATATATATAATTTTTTTCAACAAGCCCGGGTCCCCCACCGTGGCAGGGTGATAAAAAAGAAGAAAAACCCCCAAAAAAAATACTTTCATCATATTCAACATTTTCACCCACTCATACAAATCACTTCTTTGCAGAGGGCTCAGATATGACAGCTGGGGGCCCCCCCATTCACTACCCCAGACCCCCCCCTTTAAAGTGCAGGCATTGTATTTCCCCTTTCCAGGACTCAAGCCCAAATAAATAAATTAACGGGTTTTCCCCGAATCCCTTCAAAAAATGTTACCCTGCTCACACCCCAACAGCTCGTCAGGCCCCAAAAAAACCATTCGTCTCCATTCCTCCTATCTCCCGCTCAAAATGCTTGCTGGAAGCCCAACCCCTCGCCCAAAAAACCTCCTTTCCCCCTCCCTCCAACCTTTTGGGGGACGACCTCTCCCCCCTTCCCTTTCCCCCACAGTTTTATACGCTCCCAAGTCACTACTTTGATCCATTCTCTCTACATGACCAAACCCCTCAACAACCCCTCTTCAGCCCTCCTGAAAATATTTTTAGTAACCCACACCTCCTCCCAATTTCCACATCAATTTTCTGCATAATATTTACACCACATTCCCTTTAAAAGGACATTTACAGCCTCCAGCGCCTCCTCTGCAGCATTTCAACCCCGCTTCCCCCCATATAAAGTGTTGGTACCACTATACTTTCTACATTCCCTTCTTTGCCTCCATGGATAACGTTTTTGTCTCCCGATACCTCAACACACCACTCACCTTTTTTTTCCCTTTATCAATTCTATGGTTAACCTCATCCTTCTAAACCCTCCTGACAAGTCAACTCCCAAATATCTGAAAACATTACTTCTTTAATCCCTCTCTCCCAAAGTGATATCCAATTTTCTTTATTTAAATCATTTGATACCATCATCACCTTACTCTTATCTATGTTCACTTTCAACTTTCTACCCTTTACACCCTCCCAAACTCGTCCACTAACCTTTGCAACTTTTCTTTAGAATCTTCCATAAGCACAGTATCATCAGCAAATAGTAACTGTGTCAACCCCCTTTTGCATTTGTTTCCCCCATAATTTAATCCCCCCCTCTCCCCAACACCCTAGCATTTACTTCTTTTACAACCCCATCTATAAATTATTAAACAACCATGGTGACATTACACATCCCTGTCTAAGACCTTTTTTCCCGGGAAGTAATCTCCCTCTCTCCTACCCCCCTAACCTCAGCCTAACTATCCTAAAAAAAAACTCTTTAAACATTTCATCCTGAAGCCTACTCATAAACCCTTTTTTATCCACCAATACATAATCTAACAAACTCTTTATTACGTAACATCCCGATAATTTATTTACCCTCTTTTTCATAAAATATGTATTATTAACCTCTTCAAAAAGCTCAATTAAAGGCTCTCCTTTTTACTTTTCCCCCTCCCCCAAATTTTCCCCCCCCCCCACAATTTTTTTCCCCTTTTAATTAAGACCCCCAACCACAAGTACCCCCCATTGATTAAAAACCCCCCACACACTCCTAACTTTTCCCCCAAAATCTCTCCCTCTCCTTTCTCCTCTCCGGCATAAACACACTATCCCCCCTTTTTCCCATCAACCTTTATTTTCCCCAAATAATTCTTGAATTTATACATTTATATTCCCCTTTTCCAAACTGATTATTCAACACCACCCCTTTTTTGCTTAACTTTTTGAAACCCTGACTAACCCTTTATTTTTCCCCCCTGCCTCCTACCCCTTAGCTTGTCTCACTTAAACCCCGGACATCCAGCTTCTACAATCATTTTTTCTTATCTTTCCCCAAACATCCATGAAATTCAAACACCCCCTTTTGACATTTTTCTTTTTTTTTTGTAAGTTATCAGGAAAAGGGTTCAAATTTTCCCCATTTTAGTTGATTTTTTCAACACCTCGGGGGAAGTTTCTTATTCCACTTCCTGGATAGAAAGGAAAACAAAAAAAAAAACTTTTAAGAAAAAATAAAAAAACTCAGATGAGTGTGAAACAAAACGGTACATGTTTGGTATTGCCCAAAATGTGTAGAAGTAGCAAGAGTCCCTGAAATCCATGTTTATGAGACAAAAAAAAAGCCCCAATCCTACCATCATGTAAAACAAATACAGACTTTGTTTTCATCTTAGGAGGAAAACCCCGGGTGGTTGCTGACTAAACCTCTATCAAAAATATATATATATATATATATATATATATATATATATATATATATATAATATATATATTTTAAAAAAAATATTATAATTCATTAAAAAATATGAGTTTCTCATTTTTTTTATGATCTTTGGTAAAATTTTTCTTTTAAATACCCTCTTTCCTTCACTCTTGTGGCCTCATCTTACTTTCACTTTCTTTACATGGTTTTCTACATTAAAATTTCCCTCATCCATGATTATCTGTGTAGTTTTTCCCGTTCATCTAAAATTTTAGTAATTTTTTTTTATTTCACAAAAAAATTTATATCCCAGATATATTAAATTTTGTGTTTTTTCCCTTATGGGAATCTTTATATTAATAAGAACATTATGGAGCAAGCACAATCCTTTGCACCCCCCTTGTGATTTCTCCCCCCCCGGACATTTTTTCCCCCTTATAAATTTTTTTTATCTAAAAAACCTATCTTTAAAATTTGTCCTTTATTCCTCTAATATTTTGTGGAAAATTTGGTGGGGGAAATCATCAAAAGTTTTTTAAGGGTGAGCAAAAAGTCTGCTCATCCTTTTTTGATAAACGTTTTAGAGGGAAACCCCGTTTTAAAACTTTTTTCAAGCTTTTTCAAATATTTTTAAAAAAATAACAAATCGGAAAATTTTTAAAGGTCTTCCCCGTCCTTTTTTAAAAGTTGGGTCAAAGGGGAAATGAAAAAACATGCAGAGTGGATAGCATAATTCTTTGACTTTTTAAAACCCCAAAATGCTATCCCTCTGGTCCTTGTTTTTTTTTTGTGCATCAAATAGTAATTTATTTTTTTTCCAAATTTTATTTACATTTTCCTATATGTTGACATTAAAAATTATTATGTAAAGGGGGGGGTGTGGTTGGGTGGAGTTTTTGTGTGTGTGTGTGTGTGTGTGTGTGTGTGTTTTTGCAGGAAGGGTTGGGGGGATCCTCGGGAATTTAGGGGGATTAGATTTCCATTTACCAGAAAAGGTCTTGATGACCTGGCCTCTGGAGTCTAGCAGGTTGAAGGACACTTTGCAGGACTCCCAAGAACAAGATTTGATTGTAGGACTTGCAAGGGATTGTGGAAGAGCTATTGACAAGACTTAAAGGACTGAAGGACTATTTGTAACGTTCACTACTCAAGGACTCTCACTGGAGTGTAAATGTACTTGTAGAAACCTCATTAATCTAAATAATATATATATATATATATATATATATATATATATATATATATATATATATATATATATATATTATTACATACATATATATTGGAGGTGCCAGGGGTAAATGTAAATGGGGAACCATTAATTGAGCTATGTGTAGAAAGAGGTTTGGTAATAAGTAATACATATTTTATGAAAAGAGGATAAATAAATATACAAGGTATGATATAGCACGTAATGAAAGTAGTTTGTTGGATTAGTATTGTGGATAAAGGTTGATGAGTACTCAGGATGTACATGTTTATAGAGGGCAACGGATATATCAGATCATTATTTGGTTGTAGCTACAGTTAGAGTAAAAGGTAGATGGGACAAAAAGAAAATTGCAACAGCAAGTAAGAGAGAGGAAAAAGTGTATAAACTAAGGGAGGAGGAAGTTAGGGTGAGATATAAGCAACTATTGGCAGAAAGGTGGGATAGTCAAGTATGGAGTAGTAGGGGTTGAAGAGAGTTGGGATAGTTTTAAAAATGCAGTATTAGAATGTGGGGCAGAAGTTTGTGGCTATAGGAGGTGGGTGCAGGAGGAAAGAGGAGCGAGTGGTGGAATGAAGAAGTAAAGGGTGTGATAAAAGAAAAAAGGTAGCTTATGAGAGGTTTTTACAAAACAGAAGTGTTAATAGAAGAGCAGAGTATATGGAGAGTAAAAGAAAGGTAAAAGGAGTGGTGAGAGAGTGCAAAGAAGAGCGGATGAAAGAATGGGAGAGGATCTGCAAGAAATTTTGCTGAAAACAAAAAAATTTTGGAGTGGGATAAACAAGGTAAGAAAGCCTAGGGAACAGATGGATTTGTCAGTTAAAAACAGAGTAGGGAGTTAGTAGATGGGGGCTGGAGGTATTGGGTAGATGGCGGGAATATTTTGAGGAACTTTTAAATGCGATGAAAAAGGAGGCGGTAATTTCATGTACTGGCCAGGAGGTACAACATCGTTTAGGAGTGAAGAAGAGCAGGATGTGAGTATGGGGAAGGTGCGTGAGGCATTACGTAGAATGAAAGGGGGTAAAGCAGTTGGAACTGACGGGATCATGACAGAAATGTTAAAAGCAGGGGGATATAGTGCTGGAGTGGTTGGTATTTTGTTTAATAAATGTATGAAAGAGGGAAGGTACCTAGGGATTGGCAGAGAGCATGTATAGTTCCTTTATATAAAGGGAAGGGGATAAAAAGATTGTAAGAATTATAGGGGAATAAGTTTACTGAGTATACCATGTAAAGTGTATGGCAGGGTTATTATTGAAAGAATTAGAGGTAAGACAGAGAGTAGGATTGCAGATGAGCAAGGAGGCTTTAGAGTGGGTAGGGGATGTGTAGATCAAGTGTTTACAGTGAAGCATATATGTGAACAGTATTTAGATAAAGGTAGAGAAGTTTTCATTGCATTTATGGATTTAGAAAAGGCATATGATAGAGTGGATAGGGGAACAATGTGGCAAATGTTGCAAGTGTATGGAATAGGTAGAAGTTACTGAGGCTGTAAAGTGTTTTTTATGAGGATAGTGAGGCTCAGGTTAGGGTGTGTAGGAGAGAGGGAGATTACTTCCCGGTAAAAGTAGGTCTTAGACAGGGTTGTGTAATGTCACCATGGTCGTTTAATATATTTATAGATGGGTTTGTAAAAGAATTAAAAGCTAGGGTGTTGGGGAGAGGGGTGGGATTAAATTATGGGGAAGTAAATGCAAAATGGGAGTTGACAGTTACTTTTTGCTGATGATACTGTGCTTATGGAAGATTCTAAAGAAAAGTTGGATATCACATTGGAGAGAGGGATTATGGAAGAAGTAAATGTTTTCAGATATTTGGCAGTTGACGTGTCAGCGGATGGGTTTATGAAGGATGAGGTTAACCATAGAAGTGATGAAGGAAAAAAGGTGAGTGGTGCGTTGAGGTATCTGTGGAGACAAAAAACGTTATCCATGGAGGCAAAGAAGGTAATGTACGAAAGTATAGTGGTACCAACACTCTTATATGGGTGTGAAGCATGGGTTGCAAATGCTGCAGTGAGGAGGCGGCTGGAGGGAGTGGAGATGTCCTGTCTAAGGGCAATGTGTGGTGTAAATATTATGCAGAAAATTCGGAATTTGGGAAAATTTGGAGAAGGTGTGGAGTTACTAAAAGTATTTGTCAGAGGGCTGAAGAGGGTTGTTGAGGTGGTTTGGTCATTTAGAAGAATGGATCAAAGTAGAATGACTTGGAGAGCGTATAAATCTGTAGGGAAAGGAAGGCGGGGTAGGGGTCATCCTAGAAAAGGTTGGAGGAGGTGGTAAAGGAGGTTTTGTGGGCGAGGGGCTTGGACTTCCAGCAAACATGTGTGAGCGTGTTAGATAGGAGTGAATAAAGACGAATGGTTTTTGGGACCTGACGTGCTGTTGGAGTGTGATCAGGGTAACATTTTGTGAAGGGATTCAGGGAAACCAGTTAATTGATTTATTTGGACTTGAGTCCTGGAAATGGGAAGTACAATGCCTGCACTTTAAAGGAGGGTCTGGGATAGTGACAGCTGGGAGGGGCTTTTCTCAGCTGTCGTATCTGAGCGCCTCATCAAAGACAGTGATTATGTATGAGTGAGGTGAAAGTGTTGAATGATGATGAAAGTATTTTCTTTTGGGGATTTTCTTTCTTTTTGGTCACCCTGCCTCAGTGGGAGACCCGTGACTTGTTGAAATATATATATATATATATATATATATATATATATATATATATATATATATATATATATTCTTCTTCTTTCAACACGTCGACCGTTTCCCACCGAAGGGTGGCCAAAAGGAAAAACGAAAGTTTCTCCTTTTACATTTAGTAATATATACAGGAGAAGGGTACTAGCCCCTTGCTCCCGGCATTTTTGTCGCCTCTTACGACACGCATGGCTTACGGAGGAAGAATTCTGTTCCACTTCCCCATGGAGAATATATATATATATATATATATATATATATATATATATATATATATATATATATATATATATATATATATATATATCCTGGTGTGACACGAAATAATATTTCTCATTAATTTAGGGTTTGAGTAATATAAGTAATATCACACTTGTTATTAGAAATTGTGTTTGAGTGGTGAAAGAGTTAGGAGTGAGACAACACTCAGATGAAAGGTAGAGAGAAACCCAGAAAACTATTGAGTAATATTTGCTTGGCAGCTTACACAAGCCAACACCTGATACACACATCAAGTGTGTTGACTCTGACACGTTGATACACTACACACGGTGTTCATCCTATAGACGTCACTCACCTGAGTATTTTCTCTTTCTCTCCCTCTCTCTTCTTTTTTATAATTGTTTTTGAAGAGTAAGGCTAAGAATTCGTATGTTTATTTACAAGCTAGGAGCTGTTAACTACCTCATCTCACTTGAGATCTTTACCTAGCAACCTTATTAAATCTTTACTGTTATGATAGATACAAATAGAGAACCGAATAAAGTTGGAGTCATCTGTGGGCCGGAGATTTTATTTGGTCAACTGACTTTATTTCCAATTTTATTGTGCTGTACGAACATGTTCCAGACTCGAGTCATTCTAAGAATGAATGATCTCAGATGAAGTGTTGTTGCTGTTGGCTGCCCGTCTTGTTGTATAGAAACTCACTTGTTGCTGTTGGCTGCCCGTCTTGTTGTGTAGAAACTCACTTGTTGCTGTTCGTGGAGTGGAGCCAAGTCTGGTATCTTGACAATGTTGACCTTGTACATAACAGTAAGGTCACCCACGTCCCTCCTGTGTTGAAGGCTCTACTGACATAACAGATCAGTCCAGGCCGGGTCCATGCGAGAGATGAGTCGTCTTGCTCTGTTCTCTATTCTGTCAAGGCGTAGATGAGACGGGGGAAAGGAGCGGGGTAAGAGTCAGTCCAAGAAAGTGGTGCATACTCAAGATGAGAGGGCACCTGTGTCTGGTGCAGTTTTGGAGCCTCTTCTGACACGCTGGTACGACATACGGGTTAATGATGTTAGTGTCTTGGCTGCCTTGTTTGTAAGATGCACTACGTGATTCTTCGTCCCATTTATCTAACATTTATATTCATTCATCATTATTATCATCACCCTTATTATTATTATTAGTTTTTTTTATTTAATTATTATCATCATCATCATCATCATTATCATTATTACATAGCTCTGACTCATACGTATTTTCCCCTTTCGAAAAAATATCACAAATTTCATTACGACTTTTGTTAAAGGAGTTTCCTGTGCGATTCAGGTTGAACTGAGAGACAGTTTTCTCGACTTATCTGTGTGATTTAGGGACAATTTTCAGGTCTTAGGGGACTCAAGAAGTTTGCCGGGTCGTCATGACCAGCAGGATCAGCAGGCGAAGTCAATGGAGGTCCTCTGTATGCCAGTCATGTCATTGACGTGATTATCCACGTCCTTCCACGCCCCGCACTTCCTCCTCCAGCAGTGACTGGGGGAGCAGTTGGCTAAGGTGGTGGTGAACTTTGTTGAGGAAGATTTGGTCTTATATTCCCCCTCCCCATGATGCAGCTGGTTAATTGTGCTCCCCCCTCTCTCCCTCTCCCTGTGTCCATCCTATGGACGGTAGCTGCTAGTTTATTGTTCTTCCTATCCATCCTGTGGACGGTAGAAGAACAAAGTGGACACAAAAAATCTAACTAAGTAGGCTGTAAATGAATTAAGAGCACATGTGGATTTACATTGTTTACAAACTGTAGTTACTTCACCAGTAAGATTTAGTATTTTGCTTAATACTTCTGGTATCTTATTTTCACTAATGAGATGATTTAGAAAGACTAGTGAGAAAACACTGGGATATATTCCTTAGAAAAACTAGGATATATTCCTTAGAAAAACTAGGATATATTCCTTAGAAAACACTAGGATATATTCATTAGAAAACGTCCTCATCCCAATGTGGCATTGTTCAGGTCACCATGTGTGACCCGCACCTTACTCTCCGCCTATATATACTGTCTGTTTAACCTCTGTATTTCACCTAAAGACGACTCACCATGCCCTGGTCGTAGGGCTACCCCTACCATAAGGCTGTAAACAGTACATCACTTGTACAAACTCCGACACGACTTCGGGAGCCACTGCCGGGTCACTACATGAAGAAGACCCAGGCCAGGACCCGTCCTGGCAACCCTACGTGAACATAAGAAGGAAGGAGCACTACAGCAGGCCTACTGGCCCATGCTAGACAGGTCCAAGTCACCTACTGGCCTAAGGTACTGTGTGTTAGAAGTGATCAAGGTCCCGGGACCGAAACGTTTTCTAATAAATATGTGCTAGTGTTTGCTCACGTGTCTTTCTAAACCAATTTGTGGGTAGATATCTATTAGCAAGGTTTATACCGTTAATGAGATACACGGATATTTGTGTCTTGTCGCGGTATTGAGATAAACTGACGGATCACTTAAGTGTTCGTCTCGTGTCTGTCTTCCTCAGTAAGTGAACAATGAAGATGTGAGACAAAGTTTCCAGTGGCTTACGCGACGGTCTGGAGTTTTGAGACTGTGACCGTGGGTTCGAACCCCACCCGTGGTATGTTTTTTTTTTCCAGAGGTGATGGATGTAAACAAACCAGGATACAGGTGGAGTTAGAACCTATGGCGAGTGAGTCGTACGAGTTGTACGACTCACTTGCCATGGTTCTAACCCACCCGTACCCTGGTTTGTTTGGAATCATAAGAACATAAGAATGGAGGAACACTGCAGAAGGCCTACTGGCCCATACAAGGCACTCCTTATCAAATCCACCACTACCTAAGAATTTATTCCCGTACTTACGACACTAATCAAACCCAGCCCCTCCCACTCATATATTTGTCCAATTTCTTTATAAAGCCACCCAAGGTCCTAGCCTCTATCACCCTACTCGGAAGATTGTTCCACGCGTCTACAACTCTGTTCGAAAACCAGTACTTGTTATTACTATTTCGTGAGTAGGAATGAATGATGACTTTGTTTTTAAAACAAAGGTGTTAAAAGATTTGCTAGATGACGGGACACAGGTGAAGGTCGAGGGTTACGAGGGAGAAAGTATATTGTTGTGTGTGTGTACTCACCTAATTGTGGCTGCAGGGGTCGAGACTCAGCTCCTGGCCCCGCCTCTTCACTGACCACTACTAGGTCCTCTCTCTCCCTGTTCCATGAGCTTTATCATACCTCTTCTTAAAGCTATGTATGGATCCTGCCTCCACTACATCACTTTCCAGACTATTCCACTTCCTGACAACTCTAACATCCCTTTGACTCGTCTGAGTCTTCAACTTCCAATTGTGACCCCTTGTTTCTGTGTCCCTCTCTGGAACATCCTGTCACTGTCCACCTGTGTGTGTATGTGTGTGTGTGTGTGTGTGTGTGTGTGAGCTTTGTCAGGCCGTTACGGCTTGACGAAGCTCCTGGAGAGCGAAACGTTGCCACAATAAAATGTCGCATTAGTTGCACTTGTGTCCTTTTACCTATCTTATTGTCTGTAATTTTACAGTTCAGGACATTTATTAAAGGAAACGTTTTACCACAAGTGGCTTCTTCAGTCCTAATAAATGTCCTGAACTATACATAAGGGCCTTTTTCCACATCTTGTCGGTATTACCAGACCATTTTTTAGTGTCTTCAGTACATTTACGAAATTAGGAAACTCATTGTATGTAGATAAAGGGTTGAACGAAAATTTTTGTTAGTAAGTTTGTGTTTGAGAAGGACCCACCAAGTATGGGCCAGTAGACCTGCTGCATGCAGTGCTCCTCCTTTCTGATGTTCTTACGTATAACGTTTGGTGTGTTAAAACATAAGAAGGAGCACTGCAGCAGGCCTGCTGGCCCATGCTAGGCAGGTCCACGTCACCTATTGGCCCATGCTAGGAAAGTCCAAATCACCTACTGGACCATGTTAGGCAGGTCCAAGTCACCTACTGGCCCAAGCCAGTCACATCCAACTCACACACACCCACATCCTCCTCATGTATTTGTCTAAACTATTTTTAATTAAAACTACACAACGTTTTAGCTTCCATAATGTTACTCGGGATCTAGTTCCACTCAGGTTTAGTTAAAGCCTATCAACTACGCGAGGGTCAGGTCATTAAGGTTGCAATTCACCCGTACACTAACATCAAGAATAATTTAGACCCTGAAATAGGGATTAAGGCGAACTCTCAGTGTATATATGCTGAGATATTCCTCTTTGTGTGTGCGGGTGCGCGCGCGCGCTGACAGATATACACCGAGAGACGCATATACTGAAGTGTCTTCTAAAGATATATCTTCAGTTTGTGAGTTGTTGAATCAAACACAAGTGCAACATCTGAGTATCTTTGCTTGTACATGTGGATTGTACCAGTCACGGTGCTGTGAATTATACCAGTCACGGTGCTGTGGATTGTACCAGTCACGGTGCTGTGGATTGTACCAGTCACGGTGCTGTGGATTGTACCAGTCACGGTGCTGTGAATTGTACCAGTCACGGTGCTGTGGATTGTACCAGCCACGGTGCTGTGAATTGTACCAGCCATGGTGCTGTGAATTGTACCAGCCATGATGTAAAGTGTACCAGCCACGATATTGTGAATTGTATTCTCAACAATTCTCTTAACTTTGAGATAGCCAACTAAACAAAATTTCCATTAACTCTAATTATTTCTTTATTAACCTTAGTTAAATATGGAGAGAAGTAAAGTTTATGTCATCAGTCCATCAACCTTGAAGTAGTAGTTTTAAGGTGGTCAGTCCCTCAGCCTGAAGAAGTGTTCATTTACATAGTCTTGAACTATGGAACAGTAAATAATAGGTTCCTAGCAGCAAGTAATAGGTTCCTAGCAGCAAGTAATAGTTTCCTAGCAGCAAGTAATAGGTTCCTAGCAGCAAGTAATAGGTTCCTAGCAGCAAGTAATAGGTTCCTAGCAGCAAGTAATAGGTTCCTAGCAGCAAGTAATATGTTCCTAGCAGCAAGTAATAGGTTCCTAGCAGTAAATAATAGGTTCCTAGCAGCAAGTAATAGGTTCCTAGCAGCAAGTAATAGGTTCCTAGCAGCAAGTAATAGGTTCCTAGCAGTAAATAATAGGTTCCTAGCAGCAATTAATAGGTTCCTAGCAGCAAGTAATAGGTTCCTAGCAGTAAATAATAGGTTCCTAGCAGCAAGTAATAGGTTCCTAGCAGCAAGTAATAGGTTCCTAGCAGCAAGTAATAGGTTCCTAGCAGTAAATAATAGGTTCCTAGCAGCAAGTAATAGGTTCCTAGCAGCAAGTAATAGGTTCCTAGCAGCAAGTAATAGGTTCCTAGCAGCAAGTAATAGGTTCCTAGCAGCAAGTAATAGGTTCCTAGCAGTAAATAATAGGTTCCTAGCAGTAAATGTGTCCTAAGTGCTATGCATGTGTTGTAAGCTGCACTCAGGAGGGTGCTAGGCGTCTGTCGATAATAGTGAGCTAAGTTAGTGAGCTCAGTCACTAAATTCAAGGGTGTGTTAGCCTAAATTTAGACCTGACGGGTACTATGTTGTACCCAACAGGCATTTGGGTACAACATAGTAGTTCATACAATCAGCAGACAGCTGGTTACAGTATGATCGTTTATACAGTCAGCAGACAGCTGCGTACATGGTAGTTCTTACAGTCAGCAGACAGCTGGGTACAACATGGTCGTTCATACAGTCAGCAGACAGCTGGGTACAACATGGTCGTTCATACAGTCAGCAGACAGCTGCGTACATGGTCGTTCTTACAGTCAGCAGATAGCTGGGTACAACATGGTCGTTCATAGTCAGCTGGATACAACATGGTCGTTGGTACAGTCAGCAGTCAGCTGGGTACAACATGGTCGTTGATACAGTCAGCAGTCAGCTGGGTACAACATGGTCGTTCATAGTCAGCTGGATACAACATGGTCGTTCATACAGTCAGCAGTCAGCTGGGTACAACATGGTCGTTCATACAGTCAGCAGTCAGCTGGGTACAACATGGTCGTTGATACAGTGAGCAGACAGCTGGGTACAACATGGTCGTTGATACAGTCATCAGACAGCTGGGTACAACATGGTCGTTCATACAGTCAGCAGACAGCTGGGTACAACATGGTCGTTATACAGTCAGCAGCAGCTGGGTACAACATGGTCGTTCATACAGTCAGAGACAGTTGGATACAACATGGTCGTTCATACAGTCAGCAGACAGCTGTGTACAACATGGTCGTTCATACAGTCAGCAGACAGCTGCGTACATGGTCGTTCATACAGTCAGCAGACAGCTGCGTACAACATGGTCGTTCATACAGTCAGCAGACAGCTGCGTTCAACATGGTCGTTCATATAGTCAGCCGACAACTGCGTACAACATGGTCGTTCATACAGTCAGCAGACAGCTGGGTACAACATGGTCGTTCATACAGTCAGCAGACAGCTGCGTAAAACATGGTCGTTCATACAGTCAGCAGACAGCTGGGTACAACATGGTCGTTCATACAGTCAGCAGACAGCTGGGTACAGCATGGTCGTTCATGCAGACAGCTGGGTACAACATGGTCGTTCATACAGTCAGCAGACAGCTGGGTACAACATGGTCGTTCATACAGTCAGCAGACAGCTGGGTACAACATGGTCGTTCATACAGTCAGCAGACAGCTGTGTACAACATGGTCGTTCATACAGTCAGCAGACAGCTGGGTACAACATGGTCGTTCATACAGTCAGCAGACAGCTGGGTACAACATGGTCGTTCATACAGTCAGCAGACAGCTGGGTACAGCATGGTCGTTCATGCAGACAGCTGCGTACAACATGGTCGTTCATTCAGTCAGCAGACAGCTGCGTACAGCATGGTCGTTCATTCAGTCAGCAGACAGCTGCGTACAACATGGTCGTTCATACAGTCAGCAGACAGCTGCGTACATGGTCGTTCATACAGTCAGCAGACAGCTGCGTACAACATGGTCGTTCATACAGTCAGCAGACAGCTGCGTACAACATGGTCGTTCATGCAGAGCAGCTGCGTACAACATGGTCGTTCATATTCATACAGTCAGCAGACAGCTGGGTACAACATGGTCGTTCATACAGTCCGCAGACAGCTGCGTACAACATGGTCGTTCATACAGTCAGCAGACAGCTGGGTACAACATGGTCGTTCATGCAGAGAGCTGGGTACAACATGGTCGTTGATACAGTCAGCAGACAGCTGGGTACAACATGGTCGTTCATACAGTCAGCAGACAGCTGGGTACAACATGGTCGTTCATTCAGTCAGCAGACAGCTGCGTACAACATGGTCGTTCATAACTCTATATAACATTCTTACGTTGTTTACCACACCATCAGGGCGGCACGAGTCAACCTCCTAGTTACAGTATATACACCAAGTGGTGTATACCTCTGCGTATATACACCGACAGGTATATCTCAGTGTATATACACAGAGTTTATTTTAATATCTATTTTAGAGATCTAAGTATTCTTGACTGGCGGTGTAGAGGATAATGTACAGCTTCAAAGATCCTGGTGGAACAAAGTTCCACTCTCTGTAGACCTTGATCAAGTCATAATAAAGCTCTTGACTTGTATTGCAGTCAGTGTTGTTCCTCCCAATAATACCATAGAATTTGTTGAAAATGGTATAAAATACCGACAAGTTGAAGATTAAGACACATGTGCAGCAGTTGTGTGTCTTTATTGTTGAAACGTTTCGCCTACACAGTAGCTTCTTCAGTCAAATATAAAGTCAGCAGTAGTAAATAAATAAAGATGATGTAATCAGTCCATCAACCTTGGAGAAATAGTATTTGAGGTGGTCAGTCCCTTAGCCTGGAGAAGAGTTCATGAACTCTTCTCCAGGATTACCTGAGAAGTGTAGCCAGGTGACCCCAGGCTACCTACCTGGAGTCTACCTGCAGGGTATTCCGGGGATCAACGCCCCCGAGGCCCGGTCCTCGACCAGGCCTTCCGGTGGATCAGGGCCTGATCAGTCAGGCGTTACTGCTGGCCGCACTTACGAACCACAAGCTACACTTCTCAGGTGATCCTCTGGATCTATATAATCATCAACGCAGAACCTGTTGATCTTGTGTTTGTTGTCTTTATGAAGGTAATTCCGTGCGTTACTCTTGTCCTCGTTTTCAAGTGTACGTTCTTGCGTGCGCTTTCGTGTGTATTTGCGTACATACGCACCAACTTGTGTACATATTCCTGTATGTACTTTGTGTATATAACTAGTTGCGCACACGTAGCTGTGTACTACGTGTGCGTAATAAGTAGAGCGCACAAGAACGAGTCAGTCTAGCACTTAACGTTTAACATTAATCCTCAAATCAGTGTAAAATTCCCAGTGTTTATTCCCCCCACACAAGCAACGGCAATTTATAAATGGGTCGGGCATGCTCCAGAACTCCCACGGGCGTACCAGGAAGGAGCAAAGTAGTAGGTGCTGTCAGTAAGTAGCTCGACCTTAAGGTGTTAGTGCCGTCACTCACTGACCCCAACACCCGCCCTGCTGCTGCCCCTGCTGCTGCCCCTGCTGCTGCCCCTGCTGCTGCCCCTTGCCCCTGGGGCTCCCCAACCTCTCCGCTTTTTTAATTCCTTATTTTTTTACCCTTTCGCTCAGACGTCAATATCTGAACGTTCCCTGTAAACTTACAAATATTATTCTAATGTAGTTGGATTCTTTTTTTTCAGTGCGAAGGATTGTTTGCGTGTGGATAACTGGGTTGTAATAATAGTGGTTGTAATAATAGTGGTTGTAATAATAGTGGTTGTAATAATAGTGGTTGTAATAATAGTGGTTGTAATAATAGTGGTTGTAATAATAGTGGTTGTAATAATAGTGGTTGTAATAGTGGTTGTAATAATAGTGGTTGTAGTAATTGTGGTTGTAATAATAATGGTAATAATAATAATAGTAACTATAATAATGTTTGTCTTGTTTTAGAATAACCATCGTGGTCATCTCAATAACCATCGTGGTCATCTCAATAACCATCGTGGTCATCTCAATAACCATCGTGGTCATCTCAATAACCATCGTGGTCATCTCAATAACCATCGTGGTCATCTCAATAACCATCGTGGTCATCTCAATAACCATCATGGTCATCTCAATAACCATCATGGTCATCTCAATAACCATCGTGGTCATCTCAATAACCATCGTGGTCATCTTTAATAACCATCGTGGTCATCTCAATAACCATCGTGGTCATCTCAATAACCATCGTGGTCATCTCAATAACCATCGTGGTCATCTCAATAACCATCGTGGTCATCTCAATAACCATCGTGGTCATCTCAATAACCATCGTGGTCATCTCAATAACCATCGTGGTCATCTCAATAACCATCGTGGTCATCTCAATAACCATCGTGGTCATCTCAATAACCATCGTGGTCATCTCAATAACCATCGTGGTCATCTCATTAACATATTTCTGTGCATTCTGGGCTCTTCAAGGGACTTTCTTTGATGCTGGTGAGGGGCTCTTGATCCAAGGTACTCGACTTATTCTCCGACGATTTACCGCTTCCTGCTGATAAAATAATGTCTATGTTGGGGAGGATAATGGTGGGGAGGGATGATGGTGGGGAGGGGTGATGGTGGAGGAGGAGGGGTGATGGTGAGGGAGGAGGTGATGGTGAGGGGGAGGGATGATGGTGGGGGTAGGGATGAATGGTAGGGAGGGGTGATGGTGGTGAGAGGGATGGTGAAGGAGGGGTGATGGTGGGGAGGGGTGGTGGAGGGATGATGGTGGGGGAGGGATAATGGTAAGGGAGGGGTGATGGTGGTGGAGGGGTGATGGTGGGAGAGGGGTGATGGTGGGGGAGGGGTGATGGTGGGAGATGGGGTGATGGTTGGGGAGGGGCGGAAGCTCATGATTTAGAAAGACCGAGGCCTGGCTAAGAGGATTAATAAAATCAGAGTTGGGAACCAGACACAAGTGACGTTCCACAGGGCTCAGTTTTAGGTCTGTTGTTGTTCATAATATATACATTGATGAGTAAGACACATGTACAACACTTGGGTATCTTTATTGTTGAAACGTTTCGCCTACACGGTAGGCTTCTTCAGTCGAATACAAAGGTGACTAAATATGTTAGACAGTAGAAACAATGGAGAGGTAAAGGTGATGTGATAAATTCATCAACTTTGAGGTGACCAGTCGCTCAGCCTTGAGAAGAGTTCAGTGTCATAGTCTTGAAGAATGTAAAGCTGAAGCAGAACAATGAAGCATTTTGTTCTGCCAGAGGTTAGGTGTTGAAAAGTCAGAGGAGGGGTCCACTAATAGCGTCCCCGCTGGCCTGTGTTAGGCAGGTCCTCAAATCCAACTCTTATAACTAGAGGTTGAGCAGTGGTTACGACACAAGCTGACACAGTCATCATCAACAACCAGTCTTTACTGTTTTCTCAAGATGTTGACCCACTTCAAGAAAACCTGGGCAACGCTCCTGACCGCCATTATTCAAGTGAAGCTCTCCAACGTCTTCAGTTCTGTCATAACACATGCTACAATGACACCAAAGCCGACAAGATCCCAACTACTACTTCTACAGCAAATTTACTCAAGTGTCTTGCCTTTGAAGTAGTACCATCTCCAGCTGTAAGGGCCTACAAGTCGGTGTTTGTCAAGAGGTTTGTTCGCTACATCACTGACCAATCAACTGCTGAACTGAAAAGTCTCATTGAAGATCACAATGACTGGATCACAGTCGACATGATCACTAAAATTCTCACCGTCACATCAGTGCTCAAAATTATCTTCACTGAAGTCTCTATGGCCTTCAAGGCACTTAACGATGGACTACGAGACTCTTATTACCACATGAATCCCAAGAGCATACACCACAGAGATACCATCAAATTGCCCCATATTAGAGCTGCTACTCCTATACACACACACACACACAACTGACTCACGAAATCGTAATGACAAGATTGCAAACACACACACACACACCTAGCCTAGAAAGTGACGTAGTGGAGGCAGGAACCATACATTGTTTTAAGACGAGGTTTGATAAAGCTCATGGATCAGGGAGAGAGAGGACCAAGTAGCAATCAGTGAAGAGGCGGGGCCAGGAACTATGACTCGACCCCTGCAACCACAAACAGGTGAGTACACCGTCAAAGACTGCCCAGTGAAGAAGAAATATTGCACAAGCTGCTACAATGAAGAACACGAGACTGTACCTCGACCTCTCTGCCTAAATATCTCAGATGTAAGAAAAACCACCATACTCCTGCAGTCAAGTGCCCAAATAAGGAGAAAATTGTCAACAAGAGGAGGACCTAAAGCTCAGCTATACCAAGACCCCCAACCTATGCTGCCATCACTCGACTTCAGGCTGACACCAAGAAAATTCTTCAGGTAACGCAAGAACCTGTCTCTACTACCAACATTACTCCAAGACTCCCAGAGGGCGCACCCATCATGCACTGCATGATGCACACCCACATGAAAAACACCTTCCTTGTAGCCTTCAACTCCACAATAAATCAATTCTTCCGCCTCAACAACCTTCCAGCTTCAGTTTTCCTGACACTTGCATCATCAGCGGAATAATGGAAATCTTCAATATAGGAGGCATCACTATCTCATTAGTTCCTCCACCCACAGCCACCCAGTCCACTCCTGACCCAGCAGCCCATGCTACTGCGCCTGCCCAGCCTGCCACCACCTCCACACCCACTGCAACTCCAACAGGAGATGAAGACACACACCTCTGAAGAGGAAATTGAAGTCGACGACCACACCTCGGCTTCACCTGGACAAACTCACGATCCTTCACTACACCTACGAAGAAGAACACCATGTTCACCAAAGAGCACCACCCTCAATTCTTCAATAGAACTGTCAAATACACTTCCGTTGTCCCATTCAACTTCACACCGTAACACAAGATTTGATTAAACAATTCATGGAAGACTTCGACAACTTTGCGTACCTAACAAAATAAGTGTTTATTTTTTAAGAATGAGTCATTCCAATTAAGACAATAAATTGAACATGTGAACTCGTGCAGGAGTTCCCAGTCTGAATACCATCAGGCACTCAGCTGTTGGGTCAGGCTCTGGTTCCGTTCCCACGACTGAAGACACTTCTTTCCGGCACTATTCTTCTATAGCCACTTTCCGTACCCGAGAGTTGCTTTAAGTTGTAGATGTTATCTGTACCAAGATATTGTTGTGTTGCTGTGTCACATCCCAGGAAGGGGGGGGGAGATAGATCCAAATCCTTGCATCAAGAGATCTTCACCAGCATCAAGGCCGCCACCTTTAAGGAATGATGAGGATAGTTATTCTTTCATCCTTATACTGTTACTCTCCTCGCGTTTATTCTCCGTTTCTCTCACTCTTCCGTTGTCCTTTTATTCTTTTACTGTTACTCTCCTCACGTTTATTCCTCCGTTTCTCTCGCTCTTCCTCCATTCTTCTTACAAATTCTTCTCTTACAAATACTTCCTTTCCATCGCGTAAGAGTTTTTCCAGTTTAATGTGAGCCGAGGATGGCGGATATTGGCGGCCAAACTTTGATATTACTGAACCACAAGTTACCCTGCAATTTACACTGCTCCCACCCTCCAGTGTGTGTGAGAACACTAGCAGTCTCTGGCGCTGAACTATACCTCCTTAGTGATTACTTTTAAGGTAGATCTCTACGAGTAGTTGTCAACGGGTCAGAGTCAACGAGACAGTGGATGCCAGTGTTCCACAGGGAAGTGTGCTGGGGCCGTTGTTATGGAATATTTACTTCAATGACCTTCTTCAACTCATCCCAGAATCCCATGCATATGCAGACGACTATACTCTGACATTTACTTAGTACACTGGGTGAGTACTGGCTTGCTGGCTGACTAGTACACTAGCTGGCTAGCTGACTAGTACACTAGCTGGCTAGCTGACTCGTACACTAGCTGGCTAGCTGACTCGTACACTAGCTGGCTAGCTGACTAGTACACTAGCTGGCTAGCTGACTAGTACACTGGCTTGCTGGATGACTAGTACACTGGCTGGCTGGCTGGCTGACTAGTACACTGGCCTACTGGCTTGCTGGCTGACTAGTACATTTGCTGGCTGGCTAACTAGTACACTGGCTAACTAGTACACTGTGACTGGCTATCTGGCTGACTAGTACACTGTCTGACTAGCTGACTAGTACACTGGCTGTTGTCTGACTAATACATTGCCTCGCTGACTGACTAGTACACTGTCTCGCTGACTAGTACACTGGCAGGCATGTTGGCTGGCAGGCATGTTGGCTGGCTGGCTGGCATGCAGGTAGCCATGTTGGCTGGCTGGCAGGCAGGCAGGCAGGTAGGCATGTTGGCTGGCTGGCAGGCAGGCTGGCAGGTAGGCATGTTGGCTGGCTGGCTTGTGAAGTACCCTGTACTGGGTCGTCACTCCACTAGTAAAGGAGGTGAAGCTTTTTGATTGGTTACTTTTAGCTGACGAGGAGTTTCCGTATTGGATGGAGGCTATGTTGACAATTTCATGTGACCCTGAAAGGCTCCAATTAGGCATAAAAGAAAGAGTAATACTAGAGTGTTACATGCCTGGCAGTGTGGGTCAGAAATTTTCCCACGCAACCAGAGCCTTTCCACTCACAAATGCAGCACACTGCGATCCCTTATTGACAACGTTTCGCCCACACAGTGGGCTTTATTGCGCCCACTCTATGGTCGAAACGTTGTCAATGAAGGATCGCGTTATACTGCATTAATGCATTTTTTGCCGCGGTGTGTGTGGGTATTAGACAGCACTTGTCGCCAGCGAGTGGTATTACAGCACTTGTCGCCAGCTAGTGTTTGGGGATTCTAGCACTTGTCGCCAGCGAGTGTGGGTATTCAAGCACTTTTCGCCAGCAGTGTGGGTATTAACAGCACTTGTCGCCAGCGAGTGGGATTACAACTGTCGCCAGCAGTGTGGTATTAGCACTTGTCGCCAGCAGTGGTACAGCACTTGTCGCCAGCGAGTGGGTATTACAAGGACTGTCGCCAGCGAGTGTGGGTATTACAAGCACTTGTCGCCCGATGTGGGTATTACACAGCACTTGTCGCCAGCGAGTGTGGGTATTACACAGCACTTGTCGCCAGCGAGTGTGGGTATTACACAGCACTTGTCGCCAGCGAGTGTGGGTATTACACAGCACTTGTCGCCAGCGAGTGTCTTCACCGTGTCGTCTGCTCTTTGTTGTATACTTTACATTCTACAAATAAAGACTTTAAGATTAATTGTAACCTATAAAGTGTGTGATAGCGAGGAGGATTACAAACTCTCTGATTGGTCAATTATCACTTTACGAGACGCTCTGATTGGTCGATTTATGCTTTACGGGACGCTCTGATCGGTCGATTCAAGCTTTACTAGACGCTCTGATCGGTCAATTCAAGCTTTACTAGACGCTCTGAGTGGTCAATTCAAGCTTTACTAGACGCTCTGAGTGGTCAATTCAAGCTTTACTAGACGCTCTGATCGGTCTATTCAAGCTTTACTAGACGCTCTGATTGGTCAATTCAAGCTTTACTAGACGCTCTGATTGGTCAATTCAAGCTTTACTAGACGCTCTGATTGGTCGATTCAAGCTTTACTAGACGCTCTGATTGGTCAATTCAAGCTTTACTAGACGCTCTGATCGGTCAATTCAAGCTTTAGTAGACGCTCTGATCGGTCGATTCAAGCTTTAGTAGACGCTCTGATCGGTCAATTCAAGCTTTACTAGACGCTCTGATTGGTCGATTCAAGCTTTACTAGACGCTCTGATCGGTCAATTCAAGCTTTAGTAGACGCTCTGATCGGTCAATTCAAGCTTTACTAGACGCTCTGATCGGTCAATTCAAGCTTTAGTAGACGCTCTGATTGGTCGATTCAAGCTTTACTAGACGCTCTGATTGGTTGATTCAGACTTTACTAGACGCTCTGATCGGTCAATTCAAGCTTTACTAGACGCTCTGATTGGTCGATTCAAGCTTTACTAGACGCTCTGATTGGTTGATTCAGACTTTACTAGACGCTCTGATTGGTCGATTCAAGCTTTACTAGACGCTCTGATTGGTTGATTCAAGCTTTACTAGACGCTCTGATTGGTCGATTCAAGCTTTACTAGACGCTCTGATTGGTTGATTCAGACTTTACTAGACGCTCTGATTGGTCGATTCAAGCTTTACTAGACGCTCTGATTGGTTGATTCAAGCTTTACTAGACGCTCTGATTGGTCGATTCGAACTTTACTAGACGCTCTGATTGGTTGATTCAGACTTTACTAGACGCTCTGATTGGTCGATTCAAGCTTTACTAGACGCTCTGATTGGTCGATTCAAGCTTTACTAGACGCTCTGATTGGTTGATTCAGACTTTACTAGACGCTCTGATTGGTCGATTCAGACTTTACTAGATGCTCTCATTGGTCGATTCAGACTTTACTAGACGCTCTCATTGGTCATATACAATAGTGTTGTATATGAGGGTAACGTGTCTTGTATAGCTTACGCTAGTGGCCTAGTGAAGAACCACTGTTGTCCTTTTAAAGTCTGTGTGATGCTGCTGACTCTCTTCTCTCTCTCTCCTCTCCTCTCTCTATCTTCTCTTCTCTCTCTCTCTCCTCTCTTATATCTCTCTCTCTTCTCTCTATCTCTCTCCTCTCTTCTCTATCTCCTCTCCTCTCTTCTCTCTCTCTCCTCTCCTCTCTCTATCTTCTCTTCTCTCTCTCTCTCCTATCTCTCTCCTCTCTTCTCTCTCTCTCCTCTCTTCTCTCTCTCTCCTTTCCTCTCTCTCCTCTCTTTCTCTCTCTTCTCTCTTCTCTCTCTCTCCTTTCCTCTCTCTCCTCTCTTCTTCTCTCTCTCTCTCCTCTCTTCTCTCTCTTCCTCTCTCTCTTTCTCTCTCTCTCTCTCTCTCTCTTCTCTCTCTCTCCTCTCTCTCTCTCTCTCTCTCTCTCTCTCTCTCTCTCTCTCTCTCTCTCTCTCTCTCTCTCTCTCTCTCTCTCTCTCTCCTCTCTCTCTCTCTCTCTCTCTCTCTCTCTCTCTCTTCTCTCTCTCTCTCTCTCTCTCTCTCCTCCTCTCTTCTCTCTCTCTCTCTCTCTCTCTCTCTCTCTCTCTCTCTCTCTCTCTCTCTCTCTCTCTCTCTCTCTCTCTCTCTCTCTCTCTCTCTCTCTCTCTCTCTCTCTCTCTCTCTCTCTCTCCTCTCTTCTCTCTCTCTCTCCTTCTCTCTCTCTCCTCTCTTCTCTCTCTCTCTCTCTCTCTCTTCTCTCTCTCTCTCTCTCTCTCTCTCTCTCTCTCTCTCTCTCTCTCTCTCTCTCTCTCTCTCTCTCTCTCTCTCTCTCTCTCTCTCTCTCTCTCTCTCACTCTCTCTCTCTCTCTCATGGTGACAGTAAAGACCACTTCCTACCTTCTCACAGTAGGTAACATTTGCATGACAACCTGCCTGGCTGGCTGGTGCTGTATTGCTGTCTTACCTGCAACGTCAACAACACTGCAGGCGTAATGACGTGTACACGTGGGTACCTGAAGGTGAAATCGTGTAAATGTGGGTACCTGGAGGTGAAGACGTGTAAATGTGGGTACCTGAAGGTGAAATCGTGTAAATGTGGGTACCTGGAGGTGAAGACGTGTAAATGTGGGTACCTGGAGGTGAAATCGTGTAAATGTGGGTATCTGGAGGTGAAGACGTGTAAATGTGGGTACCTGGAGGTGAAGACGTGTAAATGTGGATACCTGGAGGTGAAGACGTGTAAATGTGGATACCTGGAGGTGAAGACGTGTAAATGTGGGTACCTGGAGGTGAAGACGTGTAAATGTGGGTACCTGGAGGTGAAGACGTGTAAATGTGGATACCTGGAGGTGAAGACGTTTAAATGTGGATACCTGGAGGTGAAGACGTGTAAATGTGGGTACCTGGAGGTGAAGACATTTAAATGTGGGTACCTGGAGGTGAAGACGTGTAAATGTGGGTACCTGGAGGTGAAGACGTTTAAATGTGGGTACCTGGAGGTGAAGACGTTTAAATGTGGATACCTGGAGGTGAAGACATGTAAATGTGGATACCTTGAGGTAAAGACGTGTAAATGTGGATACATGGAGGTGAAGACGTGTAAATGTGGGTACCTGGAGGTAAAGACGTTTATATGTGGGTACCTGGAGGTAAAGACGTTTATATGTGGGTACCTGGAGGTGAAGACGTGTAAATGTGGATACCTGGAGGTGAAGACGTGTAAATGTGGATACCTGGAGGTGAAGACGTGTAAATGTGAATTAATATTGTGTATAAAATGATGGGGGGGGGAGGTGTAAATATAAAGGGGAAGCGTAAATCAAGTTTTTAATTATAGATTGTGGGTTGGCAGGTATAGATTCAACACTTCATATTATGACAGAAGTCTTGGTGTTTCTTGCTCCTCTGATGAACATTCACGATGGTTCCTCAATCTTAGTAACTTCTTTATGCATCTGTTTTTATTCTTTATTGACTTATTTCATCTTTCTATTTTTTTTTTTTAATTTCCGTAAGTGTTTTAATCCTGTGATGTTAACCCGAATCCCGTGGATAGAAGAGTTTAGAATCCTTTCCTAATAAGTGAGTGTTGTCGAAGGTATTTAAAATATCTGCAACAAGAGGCTCATTAGTCAGTTTCAATCATACTTTTACAAAAAAAAATTGAAACTGAGTTTGATTGTGTTAGAAGAGGTGATTGTTAGACGGAGGTGATTGTTAGACGGAGGTGATTGTTACTGTTGTGACTGGAAGTAAGCGGGATTTTCTAGCACTGAGTTAAACAATGTTAAAACATGTTGGAGATTTTGAATGGAGATAAGTTAATGAAGTAAAGTATATAAAGTATACGTGAGAGAGAGAGAGAGGAGAAGAGAGAGAGAGAGAGAGAAGAAGAGAGAGAAGAGAGAAGAAGAAGAGAGAGAGAGAGAGAGAGAGAAACTAAATGAGGAGGAGAAGCAATACTGAATGAATAATTGTGTTAAAGAGGCTATATTTTTTTAAATTAAATAATTAGGTTGTTGAGAGAAAAGGTTGGATGTGAGAGTTGAGTAAGAGTAGTGGAGGTGATACTTCAAGTTTGTACACCTGGAGGCTACAAGTGTCTGCACTAAACTTACTCTCGCACCTCTATTCCCTGGAGAAATTTAACCCGTGTGCTTTTTCCAGGTGAAGGTTTTGTTAAATCGTTGAGCTCAAGTGGAAGACAGTGATAGTGATAGTGACAGTGATAGTGATAGTGATAGTGATAGTGACAGTGATAGTGATAGTGACAGTGATAGTGATAGTGGCAGTGATAGTGATAGTGATGGTGATAGTGACAGTGATAGTGATAGTGATAGTGACAGTGATAGTGATAGTGATAGTGACAGAGATAGTGACAGTGATAGGGAAACTAAGCAAAGTTGGGAGTGCCAGAGGCAGATGACACTCAATGACTTTTAGTTATTTAGTTTTACTTATAAATATAATGTTGGTACGAGTGGTAACAAGCCAGTTGTTCCCGACAATTTAGTCACCTTCTGTTTGTGTGTTATATATATATATAATATATATATATATATATATATATATATATATATATATATATATATATATATATATATATATATATAATGTACTAGCAAAATAACCACTTTGGCAGTTGAATGATAGCTCTAGGCCTTTCGTGGTGCAATCAACACATCATCAGGAGCTTGCAGTGCTGCAGAAAAGGGGAGGAAATCCAAGGAAATTCGTTGAAAGCGTAATGTTGTTCCCAGAGAGTATTATGAAGGCTTGTTATCCACATGACGTCTTATAAGCTGACACTACACATACTTCTAGGACACAATAAAGTATTGGTGAGTTATGACACTGAGGAAGGGAGGACTAGATGGATGGGGATGTGAACCGCACCAGTATATATTTATCCTGAGTAGGAATATATTGAGATGGATGTGTTGGCCTGCGAGGCCTCGTGGAGACACGCTGCACCAACGCCAAAATGTTTTCAGAATGGTTTGTAGAGTCAAGTGAGTGTGTGTGTATATCTCCGAGGCGTTGTGACGTGCAAACCGTAATATGTTGATGGATAGTAAAGAAATGCATGTTAATGTTGAACTGATTTAGATGTCACTGAATGCTATGAACTGGTGAGACGTGTGTAGGTTGACGTGTGTAGGTTGACGTGTGTAGGTTGACACGTGTAGGTTGACACGTGTAGGTTGACACGTGTAGGTTGACGTGTGTAGGTTGACACGTGTAGGTTGACACGTGTAGGTTGACGTGTGTAGGTTGACACGTGTAGGTTGACACGTGTAGGTTGACGTGTGTAGGTTGACACGTGTAGGTTGACGTGTAGGTTGACACGTGTAGGTTGACACGTGTAGGTTGACACGTGTAGGTTGACACGTGTAGGTTGACACGTGTAGGTTGACACGTGTAGGTTGACACGTGTAGGTTGACACGTGTAGGTTGACACGTGTAGGTTGACGTGTGTAGGTTGACACGTGTAGGTTGACGTGTAGGTTGACACGTGTAGGTTGACACGTGTAGGTTGACACGTGTAGGTTGACACGTGTAGGTTGACACGTGTAGGTTGACACGTGTAGGTTGACACGTGTAGGTTGACACGTGTAGGTTGACACGTGTAGGTTGACGTGTAGGTTTGACGTGTAGGTTGACAAGTGTAGGTTGACGTGTGTAGGAGTTGAGGTGCACGTGTAGGTTGACACGTGTAGGTTGACGTGTAGTTGACGTGTGACGTGTGGGTTGAACGTGTAGGTTGACACGTAGGTGACGGTAGGTTGACGTGTAGGTTGACACGTGTAGGTTGACACGTAGGTTGACACGTGTAGGTTGACACGTGTAGGTTGACACGTGTAGGTTGACGTGTAGGTTGACTGTGTAGGTTGACACGTGGTAGGTTGACACGTGTAGGTTGACCAGTTAGTAGGTTGACACGTGTGAGGTTAGTTGACACGTGTAGGTTGACGTGGTAGGTTGACACGTGTAGGTTGACACGTGTAGGTTGACGTGTGAGGTTGACGTGTGTAGGTTGACGTGTAGGTTGACGTGTAGGTTGACGTGTGCAGGTTGACGTGTGTAGGTTGACACGTGTAGGTTGACACGTGTAGGTTGACGTGTGTAGGTTGACGTGTAGGTTGACGTGTGCAGGTTGACGTGTGCAGGTTGACGTGTGCAGGTTGACGTGTGCAGGTTGACGTGTGCTGGTTGACGTGCGTGCTAAGGTATACTGCATAAAATTTTTTGGTTTGACGTATAGCAGGTTAATCAGTAATACCTAGGTACGTTCTAAAGATTACTTAAACACGTAAATCTGATGTATTTGGCCAAAAATAAAGAATCACTGATTGTATATATTAATTTTAATTAACTCAGTCAGATGAATTTCACAGTTTCTTAAAGAGGCACCTACACGTTCTTAAAGAGACTTACCAGTTTAAAGACTGCACTTACACCGTTTTCTTAATGGCATTTACACGTTTTGTAAAGTGGCACTCTACCAGCCTAAGGAGTTCCTGACGCTGGTGAGGTTTGATCTAGGGAATTGGATCTGTGCTCCAGTTCCTCAATAGACCTGATACCTTCATCCCCACCGCTGCATAACCCTATGGTTAGCGCCCCGTTGATTATAAACTATTTTACCACGTCTGACTGACCACCGTTTTCTTTCAAGACTGGCACTCTGACCACGGCTTTCTTTCAAGACTGGCACTCTAACACGGCTTTCTTTTGAAATATAAATAATGCAATGTTGAGCCGTTTCAACAAGACGAACTATTTCATTTAACTGACTTCTAAGATTCTAAAACTTGTAATGGACTCTGTAATTTTTAACAGCAGTTAATAACAAGAAGTTCTATTGGACCATTGTAACCTCGTATGAGGCGCACTTGATTACACTGACTTGAACCCTATGAGGGACTTTAGACCATTGTGAACCTCGTATGAGATGCATTGTGACCTGTAACCCGTATGACGGTTGTGACCACTGTGACCTCGTATGAGGCGGCACTTTGACCATGTGACCTCGTATGAGGGGCACTTGTGACCACTGAACCTCGTATGAGCGGCACTTGTACCATTGTAACCTCATGAGTGGCACTTGTGACCATGTGAACCCGTATGAGGCGGCACTTTGACCATGTGAACCTCGTATGAGGTGGCACTTGTGACCATTGTGAACCTCGTATAGGGGCATTGTGACCATGTGAACCTCGTATGAGATGGCCTTGTACCATGTGAACCTCGTATGAGGTGACTGTGACCACTGTGAACCTCGTATGAGGGGCACTTGTGACCATGTGAACCTCGTATGAGGGGCACTTGTGACCACTGTGAACCTCGTATGAGGCGGCACTTGTGACCACTGTGAACCTCGTATGAGGCGGCACTTGTGACCATTGTGAACCTCGTATGAGGTGGCACTTGTGACCACTGTGAACCTCGTATGAGGCGGCACTTGTGACCATTGTGAACCTCGTATGAGGTGGCACTTGTGACCATTGTGAACCTCGTATGAGGCGGCACTTGTGACCATTGTGAACCTCGTATGAGGCGGCACTTGTGACCACTGTGAACCTCGTATGAGGCGGCACTTGTGACCACTGTGAACCTCGTATGAGGTGGCACTTGTGACCATTGTGAACCTCGTATGAGGTGGCACTTGTGACCATTGTGAACCTCGTATGAGGTGGCACTTGTGACCATTGTGAACCTCGTATGAGGTGGCACTTGTGACCATTGTGAACCTCGTATGAGGTGGCACTTGTGACCACTTGTGAACCTCGTATGAGGCGGCACTTGTGACCATGTGAACCTCGTATGAGGCTGGCACTTGTGACCATTGTGAACCTCGTATGAGGTGGCACTTGTGACCATTGTGAACCTCGTATGAGCGGCACTTGTGACCATTGTGAACCTCGTATGAGGCGGCACTTGTGACCACTGTGAACCTCGTATGAGGCGGCACTTGTGACCACTGTGAACCTCGTATGAGGTGGCACTTGTGACCATTGTGAACCTCGTATGAGGTGGCACTTGTGACCATTGTGAACCTCGTATGAGGTGGCACTTGTGACCACTGTGAACCTCGTATGAGGTGGCACTTGTGACCATTGTGAACCTCGTATGAGGTGGCACTTGTGACCATTGTGAACCTCGTATGAGGTGGCATGTGACCACTGTGAACCTCGTATGAGGTGGCACTTGTGACCATTGTGAACCTCGTATGAGGCGGCACTTGTGACCACTGTGAACCTCGTATGAGGTGGCACTTGTGACCACTATGAACCTCGTATGAGGTGGCACTTGTGACCATTGTGAACCTCGTATGAGGCGGCACTTGTGACCATTGTGAACCTCGTATGAGGCGGCACTTGTGACCATTGTGAACCTCGTATGAGGCGGCACTTGTGACCATTGTGAACCTCGTATGAGGCGGCACTTGTGACCATTGTGAACCTCGTATGAGGTGGCACTTGTGACCATTGTGAGCCTCGTATGAGGTGGCACTTGTGACCATTGTGAACCTCGTATGAGGCGGCACTTGTGACCATTGTGAACCTCGTATGAGGTGGCACTTGTGACCATTGTGAACCTCGTATGAGGTGGCACTTGTGACCACTGTGAACCTCGTATGAGGCGGCACTTGTGACTGACTCACACAGTTGAGTTATTTAGCTGTTTTAACTTGTAAGGTTTTAAATGTACGATATTACAAGGACCTCCAGTGGAAATAAGTCACTTTGTCTGACTTCTTTTTTGGGGATTATCTTAGGTAATTTACACATGTTACTATGCTAAACAACCATGGGGGGAGTTGAATGATAGCTCTAGGCCTTTCGTATTGTAATCAACACATCATCAGGAGCTTGCAGTGCTGCAGAAAAGAGAAGGTCCAAGCAAATGCGATCACAGGGACTGCAAAGGCAAACTATAGGAAGGTTAGCATGGGACCTAGAGGGACCCATGCTAATCTTCCTATGGTGTATAAATATACCTAGTTGGATGACTCTTATTGTAGCCAGCTGACCCAGTGGCTTACGAGCTGGCCTGGTGTTTTACGACTTACTTGCTGCGAGTTAAGTCCCCACCAGTACCGTAGTTTGCCTGTAACACACTCAAGTGTTGCAGCTGTGCCTCACGCAGTCAACCTGCCACCATTAACAACAATGATGCCAGACTCTCTAGTTACTCTTCTCCACGTCTAGGCACAACCCCGACACACTTACAGCCAGGACTTGATTAGTGCGAAGGAAGGATAACATTCGTATAATCGAGACTTGACTGTATGTCGGACTGAGCAGCGCTGAAGACAACACTCGACAGCAAAGGTAAGTAAGTTTATTCAGGTATACACAAATACAGTTACATAGATTATCATACATAGCAGTATATGTGTAGAGAACCCAGGATAACCCCAAAAAGTCAGTGATTTATTTCCATTGGGGTCCTTTTAATACCTTATTATTATACTATGAAGAAGATAATATCTTATTATTATAATATAAAGGATATATACTAGGAATAAGGTAAAATGAGCTATTTACATTTACATGTGTTAGATAAAAAAATAAAAACCCATTCTCCTCCCTTTCTGTCGATACATTCATTAAGTACCTTTTGGCTCTCTTCTTGAACTGGTTCATGCTATGACTGGCTTTGACATGTGCAGGCAGTCTGTTCCATTTCTTTATTGCTGTACAATAAAAGGTGTTTGAAGCCTGGCCACTGACTGACTGTGGGTACTACAAAGTTGTGCTCTCTCCCCCTAGTACTATGTCTGCTTTGGTTCCCAGCCTTGACAAAATTGGCAGCAAGATATTCTGGACACTGTTTGTGAGCAATTTTGTAAACTTGATTTAACTTCCGTTGTTTTACTGTGTCTTCAACATTCAGCATATCTAATTGTTGTAATTCATCTTGGTCCCAGGTCCAGTTTTTTTGTCAAGGCAGAGTACCATGAAGAGCAAGCGTAGTCCATATGACATTGTATAAGGGCTAGACATAGGGTCCTGCGAGCCTCAGTAGGTAGACACTGTGCTTGTCTGTAGAGGAACTTCAGTCTGGGTGGCATTCTCCTGACATGCATGGGTCAAAGGGGATTCCCAGATATTTTACTGAGGAAACTGAAGTGATGGATTCCCCATTACACCGGGCATTAAAATTGTTTACTTTTCTCAGTTTGTTTCGCGCCGAAGAGTATGGCTTCCGTGTTCCCGAGGTGTAACGATAGTTTGTTGTCTACTCACCATTTGCTGCAGGACTCCAGTTCCAGTGTTATTACATTAGCTATATCTTGTGGGTCTTTACCTGACACTAACCGAACACTGTCATCCGCATACAGTAGGCGTTTGCACTTGACACTGATGGGCATGTCGTTTATATAACAGAGAAATAATAAGGGACCCAGAATACTACCTTGGGGAACTCCACATGCTATCGGCAGGGGTTCTGATTCTGTTATGTTGATTTTAACAGTTTGTTTCCTATTGCTAAGATAGGACTTAAACCAGCCTACGGAATCTATGCCCATAGCTTGAAGTTTCTTACATAATATATTGTGGTTGACAGTATCGAAGGCCTTTTGCAAGTCTAAGGTTACCATTCCTATGAGGTTCCCTATCGACATTTCAGTTCTCGTGTCATCCATCAGATTAATTAGGGAGGTGTCGGTTGAGTAAGATCTAAAGCCTGTCTGGTAACTGTGAAGAATGTTGTTGTCATTAAGATACTTAACTACTTGACAGTACACCGCCCTCTCTAGAATTTTGGACATTACACTGAGTATACTAACAGGCCTATAGTTGCTGACATCAGACCTACTATTTTTCTTGAACCCCTCCGGTACGGTTTTAGTGTTGATGGACAAATTTATTATGTGAGCAATGGGGATTGGCAATTCAGAGGCACCATCTTTTAGGAACTTAGACGGGATGTTATCTGGGCCGGTGCTCTTAATTGGGTTTAACCTGCTTAGTTCTTTTTGCACGAAGTCATGAGATACACTTACTAGTTGACAACTGTTTGGGGTTACCCCTTTATTGGTATAGTATGTTTTAAACTTATCAGAGTCTGTGGTAAAGGTATTTGATGCAGCTGGTAGTTTACTTACTAGTGTTGATGCGACAGTTGTGTAGTGTGAATTAAACCAATTTGCCACTTTAGTTGTTTCGTGGCATACCTCGTCATCGATATTTAGTACTATGTTAGATCTATCTACTGGCTATACCCCAACTGTTTTAGTTATTGTCAGAGCTTTCTAGGGTGACGTACGTTTTGAACATCATAAAACAAATGTATTTTCAACTCATTTGCCACCTCCTCTTCCCTAAGTCATCCTCGGGAGAAACGTTGGGTGAGTAATTTGGAATATTAAGTCCGTGGAGAAAGCGACGTTCTTGAACGATGAGCAGGCAGTTATATTTAAACAAACTAATTTATTTTTATATATTAAAGAATAAGGTTAAAATACTCTATTAGATTGTCTTAGTGACTCTTTGGTCATTATATTCAGCAGATCATTCTCGCACCATGAGTGATCGTCGTGTAGATTTGAACGTTACTTGTTCGGTCCTCTAGAACCGCCCTGCCAGACGTGTCTCATGCGCTGTTTTATATTGGGGTTATTTGTGGTTAAATATACGCTGTTATGGGTTGATGTAACTTAACTTAGACTTACATTAACTCTAGCCTAACCTAACCTAACCCAGATTAACCTAACTTAACCCAACCTAACATAACCAAACCCAACCTAACTAAACCCAACCTAACCTAACCTAGCTAAACACAACGTAACCTAACTAAACCGAACCCAACCTAACTCAACACAATAACCTAACCAACAACCTCAACCAAACCCTACCTACCTAACCTAACCTAATCTGCCCAACTCATCCTAAATTAAATAAACTCAACCCACCTAACCTAACTCAACCTAACCTAACCTAACTCAACCTAACTAACCTAACTCAACCTAACCTAACTCAACCTAACCTAACCTACCCTAACCCTCCAGCCTAACCTAACTAACTCAACCTAACCTAACCTAACTCAACCTAACCTAACCTAACTCAACCTAACCTAACCTAACTCAACCTAACCTAACCTAACTCAACCTAACCTAACCAAACTCAACCTAACCTAACCAAACTCAACCTAACCTAACCAAACTCAACCTAACCTAACCAACTCAACCTAACCTAACCTAACTCAACCTAACCTAACCAACTCAGCCTAACCTAACCAACTCAACCTAACCTAACTCAACTAACCTAACCTAACCTAACTCAACCTACCTAACCAAACTCACCTAACCTAACCTAACTCAGACCTACCTAACTAACTCAACCTAACCTAACCAAACTCAGCCTAACCTAACCTAAATCAGACCTAACCTAACCAAAGCTCAACCTAACCTAACCAAACTCAACCTAACCTAACCATACTCAACCTAATCAAACTCACCCTAACCTAACCTAACTCAATCTGACCTAACTCAACCTTACCTAACCTAACCAAACTCAACCTAACTAACTTAACCTAACCCAGGTGTAACTCTACCTAACCTAAACTAACCTAACCTAACTCAATCTAACCAAACTCAAACTCAACCTAACCTAACCAAACTCAAAGCTCAACCTAACCTAACCAAACTCAAGCCTAACCTAACCTAACATAACTCAACCTAACCTAACCCAGTGTACCCCTAAAACACACACACACACTACACTTGTTCTCTGCGTGTTAAGGTGTCGTATACTAACATCTTTTTATCATAGACTTGAAAGATTCTTAGTACATCAGCACATGTATATATGTATTTATATGCATGTATGTTTTTATATATCTACATATATATATATATATATATATATATATATATATATATATATATATATATATATATATATTAGTATACTCATGATATGAATCATACATAGTATATAAATGTAGCTGCACATACATGTGTGTGTGTGTGTGTGTGTGTGTGTGTGTGTGTACTCACCTAGTTGTACTCACCTAGTTGTTGTTGCAGGGGTCGATACATAGCTCCTGGCCGCTACTGGGTCACTCTCCCTGCGCCATGAGCTTTATCATACATATTCTTAAAGCTATGTATGGAACCTGCCTCCACTACATCGCTTCCCAAACTATTCCACTTCCCGACCACTCTGTGACTGAAGAAATACTTCCTAACATCCCTGTGATTCATCTGAGTCTTCATCTTCCAACTGTGTCCCCTTGTTGCTGTGTCCCATCTCTGGAACATCCTGTCCCTGTCCCTCAGTATTTTATATGTCGTTATCATGTCCCCCCTATCTCTCCTGTCCTCTAGTGTCGTCAGGTCGATTTCCCTTAACCTCTCCTCGTAGGATCTATCCCTTAGCTCCGGGACTAGTCTTGTTGCAAACCTTTGCACTTTCTCTAGTTTCTTCACGTGCTTGGCTAGATGTGGGTTCCAAACTGGTGCTGCATACTCCAGTATGGGCCTGACGTACACAGTGTACAGAGTCCTGAACGATTCTTTGTTAAGATGTGTGTGTGTGTGTGTGTGTGTGTGTGTGTGTGTCTGTGTGTGTGTTTGTGTGTGTGTGTTTGTGTCTGTGTCTGTGTAACATATTAATAGTAGATATTAACTGATGTTAAAATCATTTTAGGTGAAATGTTAACAGATATTAACTGATGTTAAAGACATTTGAACGTTAAATATTAACAGGTATAAACTAGTATTATTGTCATGTTAACATGAAATATTAACAGGTATAAACTAGTGTTATCGTCATGTTAACATGAAATATTAACAGGTATAAACTAGTATTATTGTCATGTTAACATGAAATATTAACAGGTATAAACTAGTATTATTGTCATGTTAACATGAAATATTAACAGGTATAAACTAGTATTATTGTCATGTTAACATGAAATATTAACAGGTATAAACTAGTATTATTGTCATGTTAACATGAAATATTAACAGGTATAAACTAGTGTTATCGTCATGTTAACATGACACATTAACAAGTGTTAACCATTGTTAACGGTTGTTATCTGTTCATTATCTTTCTCTTTTTATTTTTCGTTTTGATGTGTATTTTTATTATTAATGTTGCATATGTATGGAAATTTATTTCCTCGAATTACCCAATGAATTTTATTTTTTAATCTGATTTATTTTTTAATAGATTTGGTCAATTATATATATATATAAATATATATATATATATATATATATATATATATATATATATATATATATATATATATATATATAAATTACCATTTTTGGTAAATTTTAACTAATAATTCTTCAACGTTGCTCCGTTTTCTTTGTCTTCCTCCTCCTCCTAATCCTCATCTTTTTCTTCTCTCCTAATCCCTTTCGTTTTATTTTCCTTCTCAATTCTTCTCTTCTTTTCTCCGTTTGTCATCCTTATTTCTGCTCATCCTTATTGCTTCTTCTTTTCACCCTTCCTTCTATCTCTTCACCTCTCCCTTCTTCCTTCCCTCTCTTCACCTCTCCCTTGTCCTTCCTTCCATATCTTCACCTTTCTCTTCTCCTTCCTTCCATCTCTTCACCTCTCCCTTCTTCCTTCCCTCTCTTCACCTCTCCCTTCTCCTTCCTTCCATATCTTCACCTCTCCTTCTCCTTCCTTCCATCTCTTCACCTCTCCTTCTCCTTCCTTCCATCTCTTCACCTCTTCCTTCTCCTTCCTTCCATATCTTCACCTCTCCTTCTCCTTCCTTCCATCTCTTCACCTCTCCTTCTTCCTTCCCTCTCTTACCTCTCCCTTCTCCTTCCTTCCATATCTTCACCTCTCTCTTCTCCCTTTCCCTTTCCCTCTCTTCACCTCTCCCTTCTTCCTTCCTCTCTTCACCTGTCCCTTCTCCTTCCTTCCATATCTTCACCTCTCTCTTCTCCTTCCTTCCATCTCTTCCCTCCCCCTTTTCCTTCTTCCATATCTTCCTCTCCTTCTTTCCCTTTCCTTCCTCTCTTCACCCTCCCTTCTCCTTCCTTCCATCTCTTCACCTCTCCCTTCTTCCTTCCCTCTCTTCACCTGTCCCTTGTCCTTCCTTCCATATCTTCACCTCTCCCTTCTCCTTCCTTCCATATCTTCACCTCTCCCTTCTCCTTCCTTCCATCTCTTCACCTCTCCTTTCTCCTTATTTCCCTCTCTTCACCTGTCCCTTCTCCTTCCTTCCATATCTTCACCTCTCCCTTCTCCTTCCTTCCATATCTTCACCTCTCCCTTCTCCTTACTTCCCTCTCTTCACCTGTCCCTTCTCCTTCCCTCTCTTCACCTCTCCCTTCTCCTTACTTCCCTCTCTTCACCTGTCCCTTCTCCTTCCATCTCTTCACCTCTCCCTTCTCCTTACTTTCCTCTCTTCACCTGTCCCTTCTCCTTCCTTCCCTCTCTGGCTTCCCCCACCTACCTCCCTTCCTTTTTT
The DNA here is from genome assembly GCA_009830355.1 of Cherax destructor. Taxonomy (NCBI): domain Eukaryota; kingdom Metazoa; phylum Arthropoda; class Malacostraca; order Decapoda; family Parastacidae; genus Cherax; species Cherax destructor. Next base: position 54,311 of record WNWK01007401.1, on the reverse strand, counting down.
CCTGTTCATACTTCCTCTGTGCCCCTGGTGGTGCTGCTGGTGGTGTGCTGCTGGTGGTGGTGCTGGTGCTACTGCTGCTGTTGCCACTGGTGGTGGTGCTGGTACTACTACTGGTGGTGCTACTGGTACTACTACTGGTGGTGGTGCTACTACTGGTGGTGGTGCTACTGGTGGTACTACTACTGGTGGTGGTGCTACTGGTGGCGGTGCTACTACTGGTGGTGGTGCTACTACTGGTGGTGGTGCTACTGGTGGTACTACTACTGGTGGTGGTGCTACTACTGGCGGTGGTGCTACTGGTGGCGGTGGTAACTAAGACAGACGGAGACAGCACTGATGTACGACGCAGTGAAGTTGTTCGTGCTGGCCATCCAGGCGCTGGATAACTCAACTGACGTACAGCTGACATCACTAGTGTGTGAGGGTGACGTCTCTTGGGATCATGGTAACTCACTCATCAACTACATGAAGCTGGTAAGTACTGACTCACCCTACCAATGAGTCAGTGAGTGTGAGAGGTGAGTGAGAGAGGGTGTGAGGGAGTGAGAGAGGGTGTGAGTGAGGGTGAGAGGGTGTGAGGGAGTGAGAGAGGGTGTGAGGGAGTGAGAGAGGGTGAGGAGTGAGAGGGTGAGGAGGGTGAGAGAGGGTAGGATGAGAGAGGGTGTGAGAGAGAGGTGTGAAGGAGTAGAGGGGTGAGAGGAGTGTAGTGAGAGTGAGAGAGGTGTTGATGTGAGGAGTGGAGAGGTGTGAGAGTGATGAGGAGGTGAGAGGTATGAGATGAGGTGTGGTGAGGGAGTGAGGAGGTGATAATGAGTGAGAAGGTGAGAGGTATTAATTAGTTGTCCACAGGTGAGGGTATTAATTATTGTCACACAGGTGAGAGGTATTAATTATTGTCACACAGGTGAGAGGTATTAATTATTGTCACACAGGTGAGAGGTATTAATTATTGCCACACAGGTGAGAGGTATTAATTATTGCCACACAGGTGAGAGGTATTAATTATTGCCACACAGGTGAGAGGTATTAATTTTGCCACACAAGTGAGAGGTATTAATTATTGTCATACAGGTGAGAGGTATTAATTAGTGTTGTCACACAGGTGAGAGATAATAATTAGTGTTGCACACAGGTGAGATATAATAATTAGTGTTCACACAGGTGAGAGGTATTAATTAGTGTTGCCACACAGGTGAAGCTACAGGGACTGACTGGTCACATAGAGTTCGATGCTCTGGGCTTCAGGACTGACTTCACTCTGGACATCGTTGAGCTGGGCATGGAGAACCTCACCAAGGTAGGTGTTCCCTCCCTCACTCACTCCTCATTCTCCCTCACTCATTCCTTGACTCCACTATTTCCTTCTCGCCCTCAAATACTTTCTTCTTCTTCCTCTTGTCTTATTCCTTCCCTATTTCTCTCTCTCACTCTCTCCTTTGCTTCCTCCTCCTGGACTCGGGGTTGTGGTTGTGGTGTCCTGGGATTAACCCACTAGTTCACTGCTGGGACGAATGTGCTTGTTACTGTCCAACAACCTCAAGGGTACTACATCAGTACTTGTAAATCCACCTCAAGGGTACTACATCAGTACTTGTAAATCCACCTCAAGGGTACTACATCAGTACTTGTAAATCCACTACAAGGGTACTACATCAGTACTTGTAAATCCACTACAAGGGTACTACATCAGTACTTGTAAATCCACTACAAGGGTACTACATCAGTACTTGTAAATCCACTACAAGGGTACTACATCAGTACTTGTAAATCCGCTACATGGGTACTACATCAGTACTTGTAAATCCACTACAAGGGTACTACATCAGTACTTGTAAATCCACTACAAGGGTACTACATCAGTACTTGTAAATCCAGAGAAAATCACTTGATGTGTGATTCTCGGCTTTATGATTCACACAGGTCATCTGAGTAGTGATTATTGGCCAGCTGAAGTCTGCGCTCTTATTTCTCTGCCTTTATGAGGGTTGTGCACCAGGCAAGGTGGTGGTGGTATCTTGGTAACACTGCTGGTTGTGTTATCTGGGGTGCTAGAATTTGGCAGGGTATAACAGACACAAGCAGGGGATTGATAGACATTGTTATAGACTAATAGACATTGAGAGGGGAAGATACAGTAGGAGGACTCGACGAGGAATACATGACGCTCTCAGAGTCATCATGATAAAACTCTGGATCCTCTCTCGTCTCTTCCTTTAATTCCTGTTACTCCTTTTTGATGTAGTTACCCCTTCACCTTGTTCCTCAGTGGTCTGTATGAATGTTGACACTGAAGCAGACATACACGTGAATGTTGACACTGAAGCAGACATACACGTGAATGTTGTAGCCAGGAGTATGCAGCTTCCATCCCCAGGCAGGGGAGAGTGTCTCGGCAAGTCTAACATATGCTGCACAAGGTTATATACACAGAGGCAGGATCCATACATAGCTTTAAGGAGAGGTAGGATAAAGCTCATGGAGCGGGTCAGAGTGACCGAGTAGCGGCCAGTGAAGAGGCGGGGCCAGGAGCCGTGACTCGACCCCTGCAACCACAACTAGGTGAGTACAGAAGGGTGTGTATGTCCCTCATCATTTATACACAGTTTACTTTAATTCCTGTATTATGAACAACATTTTCCTTGACTTGTGGTGTACATGTTGAAGTTAACCTTGTTGTTGTAAATGCTAGCAAATACCCACAAGTTGATATTAAGACACATGTGTAACAGTTGGGTGTCTTTATTGGTGAAAGGTTTCACCTACACAGTAGACTTCTTTAGTCAGATACAGTGGCAGCAGGTGTGGTAGTGAAACGAAGATGTAATCAGTCCATCAGTCTTAGAGAAATAGTATTTGAGGGGGTCAGTCCCTCAGCCTGGAGAAGAGCAGCTCCATGGTCTGGTACGATATCGTTCCAGTAGTGGTAGGTCAGTAAGCGACCGTTAGTAAGTACGGTTGAGTAGTAGTCACTGAGGGTTGACACGTATGATGTCATAGACACGTCTGGGCATGCCTGCAGCACCTTCGCTTCCTGTTGCTTCAGGGCAGCGGGCAGGTCAAAAATAAAACACGGAACCGGTGGGGATTGAACCCATAGCAAGTCCTAAAACTTGAGTGCTGAACAAGGGTGGGTCAAGGGGCTGGCCGACTCGTACATAACCCTCAGTAACTGGAAAAAGACATTTACAATTCAGGACATTTATTATAGGAAACGTTTTGCCACTCGTGGCTTCCTCAGTCTTAATTAGGACTGAAGAAGCCACGAGTGGCGAAACGTTTCCTATAATAAATGTCCTGAACTGTAAGTGGGTGTGTTTTCCACATCTTCTCGGTATCACTATACCATTTCTCAGCTGCCAGTGAACTCAAGCACAGCCGTTGTGTATTATTTTGTGTAAGGAGGAACGAGTCTTGGTAAAAATAAATAGCGGCTCTGCTGTAGTTACTAAGGGCTATTATGTATGAGTCTGCCAGCTGCTTGAATATTACTTTAGGTTATTGTTTATCATACTGTTTTCCCCAGCATATTAGCTCATTTAATGATCTTGTTAAATTTGTTGAACATACACTCATAGTTGAATGTGTTTTGATAATGACCAGTGGGTATACATGTCTGAACTGTTATGAGGTTGTCTCAGTTTACTGGCTTCCACAATGTAACGCTCCATACCAGGTCTTCATTTGTAAATACAAGGTCAAGAGTATTTTTTAATTTGGTTAGTTCTGACATTTGCTGGTATAAGGCAAACTGATTGTAACCTTAATAGTTGAGTCGAGTGAGAGTGTTCATCGTACAAACTAGCTTCTGAGATCATCTTTGCTATTACAGTCTCTGGCACATTTTTCCACTTCAGGTGTCTTAAAGTGAAGTCTCCAAGCAATAGTATGTTTGGGTTGGGTTTGATAGATCAAGACTGTACTCAATTTTTGATAGTTGATTCTCAATTTTTATCACCAAAGCTTCGACTACTTCATTCGTAGTGTTAAGTAACTCAGTGTACATGAGCGACTCTTCAACATATGTACACCAACCCTCCCTTGTCTTCAGTGTTTTTTCAGGTTTTATCCCAGGGATCCATATTTCGTTGTCAAAGTAGCCTTTTACGTGAGTCTGCGTAAAGTCTGCGTAAAGTCTGCGTAAACACTGCTTTTCACTCGGTGAGGAGGCCGTGGATGAACGCTATTTTGTTGTTGTTACTCGTTTAAGACCCTGAATGTTTACAAAAACTAATGTTGTTGTGTGTCTCTGTGCTGGGGGCTTTTGGGTTAAATTGAATATATGTAGTGGTGAAGCCTCCACTGGCTTTGTTTCCAGTCCAGGATGGTTCTTAGGTACTGGCATAGTCCAGTTCTTGCTAATCTTTTCTCTTCCCTGGCACTAAAAACAAATCACTGCCTGTACGGTTGTAAGGTTCATGTGCAGTTATATACATCATGTTGCCTTATTCCCTACACATGGAGTGCCTGGCACTTTGCATCTACGATGCATTTTCTCTTATTTATCGAATCATTGCACATTTTAAAGTGAAAGTATGTGCACATCTTGGAATAACATACTGCTTCATTCAAGAGAGCATGGCATTCCCTTGAGTGGTCGTATTGACTCATTCCATTTCTTTCTTCCCATTAGTCCATATCTGCAAATTCCCGAGTGTAGTGTCAACACACTTGATTTTTCTGATGGCCTCGTTTTACTGTGTCCAGGTTGGGGACCATGTCGCTTACAGTGATTGCAACTGACGTATAAAGCTGTTGAATCTTTAATGGAATCTGTGGTTGAATCAGTACTGTGGCTGGAGGCTGTAAGAAAACCCTCACGTTGTTCTTGCAGTTATTGCTTATTTCCCCTCATCTAATATTTCCTTCTTCTCTTCACTCTTTATCTCCCTCTTCCATCCCTTTCCCAGTCCATTAACTGAATAAAACATGAAATAAAGTCAACATAGATGAGTGGTCGGTGATGGTAGACCTAACTCCCGCTCCCTCTGCCACCCTCAGAGTAACCACGTCAACAGAGTAAGCAATACCCTTATTTTTCTTTTCAAACTTTGTTAATTTTTTGCCTGATTTTTTTTTTCATGTAGTGGGGTGTTCATAGTCAGTGGAAGTTAGGTACCATGGGGCTTTGCTGTGTGTGGTGATGGTAGTTACGCGATGAGTGGATTGTGGTAGTTGGTGGCTGGTTGGCTTGTGCTTAGACGGTACGGTAGTGAGAGGGAAGTGGAGGGTAGTTGGCACTAAGGTGGTAGTTTGGTTTGTAATGGTAGCTGGTTTAGTGGTTGTTCTATTGTACTTATTAGTAGTTATGGGGTACTAATGGTAGTTATGTGGTACTAGTAGTTATGTAGTACTAGTGGTATTATATGGTACTAGTTGTGGTTAAGTAGTACTAGTGGTGTTATATGGTACTAGTGGTGTTATATGGTACTAGTGATGTTATATGGTACTAGTGGTAAATATGTGATACTAGTGGTAGTTCTAATGGTACATAATGGTAATTATGCAGTACTAGTGATAATGTGGTAATAGTGGTTGATATGTGACAACTAGTGGTTGTTAATGGTAGTTATGTAGTATCAGTGGTAGAGTGATAGATGGTAGATGATAGTAATTTGAGTGTAAGTAAAGGTAGTTAGGTATTATGCTGTTTTATTCAAGTAATGATAGTTACATACAGGTAGTAGTACAGTATCCTCTAATTGGTAGTTAAGTAGTAGTTGGTAGGTTTGTGAGTTTTGTGCTTTTCTTCATATTATGTAAGTAATGTGCATGTATCACACACACACACACACACACACACACACACACACACACACACACACACGCACACGAGGAGGTGAAGAAGCTGTTAAGTGACCTTGATACCTCAAATGCGATGGGACGGACATCTTCCCGTGGGTCCTTAGAGAGGGAGCAGAGACGCTGTGTGTGCCACTAACCACGATCTTCAACACATCCTTGAAACTGGGCAACTACCTGAGGTATGGAAGACGGCAAATGTAGTTCCCATTTTTAAGAAAGGAAACAGAAACGAGGCACTAAACTTTAGACCAGTGCCACTGACGTGTATAGTGTGCAAAGTCATGGAGAAGATTATCAGGAGGAGAGTGGTGAGCACCTGGAACGGAACAAGATTATAAATGACAACCAGCACGGATTCATGGAAGGCAAATTCTGTGTCACAAACCTTCTGGAGTTTTATTACAAGGTAACATAAGTAAGACACGAGAGAGAGAGGGTGGGTTGACTGCATTTTCTTGGACTGCAAGAAGGCCTTCGACACAGTTCCTCACAAGAGATTAGTGCAGAAGCTAGAGAATCAGGCACGTATAACAAGAAGGGCACTGCAATGGATCAGAGAATACCTGACAGGGAGGCAACAACGAGTCATGGTACGAGATGAGGTATCATAATGAGCGCCTGTGACGAGCGGGGTTCCACAGGGGTCAGTCCTAGGACCAGTGCTGTTTTTGGTATATGTGAATAACATGACGGAAGGAATAGACTCAGAAATGTCCCTGTTTGCAGATGATGTGAAGTTAATGAGAAGAATTAAATTAGATGAGGATCAGACAGGACTACAAAGAGACCTGGACAGGCTGGACACGTGGTCCAGCAACTGCCTACTCGAATTTAACCCCACCAAATGTAAAGTCATGAAGATCGGGGAAGGGCAAAGAAGACCGCAGACAGAGTATAGGCTAGGTGGCCAAAGACTGCAAACCTCAATCAAGGAGAAAGATCTTGGGGTGAGTATAATACCGAGCACGTCTCCGGAAGCACACAACCAGATAACTGCTGCAGCATATGGGGACCTGGCAAACCTGAGAATAGCGTTCCGATACCTCAGTATGGAATCGTTCAAAACACTGTACACCATGTACGTCAGGCCCATACTGGCGTATGCAGCACCAGTTTGGAACCACACCTGGTCAAGCACGTCAAGAAATTAGAGAAAGTGCAAAGGTTTGCAATAAGACTAGTTCCAGAACTAAGGGGGATGTCCTACGAAGAAAGGTTAAGGGAAATCGGACTGACGACACTGGAGGACTGGAGGGTTAGGGAAGACATGATAACGACATACAAAATATTGCGAGGAATAGATAAGGTGGACAGAGAGAGGATGTTCCAGAGAGGGGACACAGAAACAAGGGGTCACAATTGGAAGTTGAAGACTCAGATGACTCAAAGGGATGTTAGGAAGTATTTCTTCAGTCACAGAGTTGTCAGGAAGTGGAATAGTCTGGAAAGTGACGTAGTGGAGGCAGGAACCATACATAGTTTAAGACGAGGTATGATAAAGCTCATGGAGCAGGGAGAGAGAGGACCTAGTAGCGATCAGTGAAGATACGGGGCCAGTAGCTGAGTCGACCACTGCAACCACAAATAGGTGAGTATACACACATACACACAGCTTTTGGAGAAAGGAGAGAGTGGATCTAGTAACGACCAGCGAGGAGGCAGGGCCAGGAGCTACGACTCGATCCCTGCAACCACAAATGGGTAAATACAAATAGGTGAGTACACAATACACACACACACATGGGCCAGGAGCTATGAATCGACCCATGCAACCACAATTAGGTGAGTACACACGCTAGATATAACTCTGACAAGTATATGTATTGATGTGAGGCTTTCAACTGTTGCTACCATGATGTGGAATGCTGTGACTTGAGCCTCAAAGCAACTTTATACTAAACCTCTGCTACTGTGGTGCGTGATGACCTCCTCCTCAGCCTCGCTACTCTCCACGGCTAAACTGAAATTCCCTCCCCCCTCCTCCACTCTTTAGCTGTCACCTGAGCGGCTAGATTAGTGTGCATCCGCAGCTCATCCTGAGCGGTAGTCAAAAAAACAGCATTACAGAATCAGATCCTGCTGAGCATTGTTACATCACTAGGAAGAAATATCAATCATTTTGTATTTTATAATTACTTCATATAAATGTTTACACAGTACAGTAAGGAATGCAATCTCAAAAAATGGATTTCTTATTACCACTAAAATAAAAAAATAAATAAAAAATAATTTGTCATAACTGGGCTGCAGTCTCTATAAAGACAGTTTGTTGATCTAGTCTATGCAAATGTGGATACAACCTCGAGATTTCAGATATATTATCATTAACAATGAGATGTTTTGTCATATCTTGTAAGGTTTGTATGGAGGTCTCTGAAAGGTTGGTCGCTTGGACACTAAGATATAATGTTCCAGTGTATGGCCCTGTCTCTGGCCCTGTCACACTTTACATTTTATGTCATTGACATCTCCATACAAACCGTACTGCCAGAGATACTTATTGCCTTGTCTTAGTCTAGTAGTAACAACATCTTGCATTCATTCACCCCTTCCTGCCCGACCCTTAGAGCCTGGCGCAAAGAAAGATTGTATTTCATGAAGTTCTGTGGATGATTCAGTGCAAGGAGTGGTGGAGGTTCAGTCTTTCTTCCACCTTAAGTCTGAGGAGGAGGAGGCGGAGGAGGAGAGAGGAGGAGGAGGAGAGGAGGAGGAGGAGGAGGCGGAGGAGGCGGAGGCGGAGGAGGAGGAGGAGGAGGAGGAGGCATGCATCCGCCACAGGTGTTTAGCGGTGAAGAACAAAAACACACAATAACGTAACTGAAACAACACACAAATAACCCACACATAGGAGAGACAAGCTGATCACGACGTTTCGGCCCAACTTGGACCATTTACAAATGTGACTTGTAAATGGTCCAGGTCGGACCGAAACGTCGTGATCAGCCTCTCTCATTCGTATGTACAGGTTATTTGTGTGGTGTAGTGTTGATCAGTGTTGACACGTATTGACTGGTGTTGTGTGTGACAGGTGGGCACCTGGAGCAGGAAGACTGGCGCCAACTACACACGCACCTACCAGGACACCTTCAAGAGGATTGTTGATGGTCTCCAGAACAAGACTCTCATTGTCTCCTTCGCTTACGTGAGTTATTCTCCTCTCACTTGTTGCCTTTTGCCCTCTCCATCATTCTTCTCACTTTTATTTTTCTTTCCTCTTTCTGCCGTCCTCTCTCCTATACATTTCTCCGCCCTACTTTCTGCTTACTTCCATTAGTTTTCATCTTTATTCGTTCTTTTTGCTATGCGTGACTTATCCCATTATATTGTTGTTTTTCTCTTAGGTTATTTATTATTTTCGTTGCTCTTTTGTTTTATAAGATGGTTGTCTTTACTTTGATCCCCTTTTTTGTTTCTTAAGATAGTTGTCCTTGCTTTGATCCCCTTCTTTTGTTTCTTAAGATAGTTGTCCTTGCTTTGATCCCCTTCTTTTGTTTCTTAAGATAGTTGTCCTTGCTTTGATCCCCTTCTTTTGTTTCTTAAGATGTTGTCTTCTTTGATCCTTTTTTGTTTCTAGATAGTTGTCCTTGCTTTTGATATTTCCTTCTTTGTCCTTCTTTTTTAAGATAGTTGTCCTTGCTTTGATCCCCTTCTTTTGTTTCTTAAGATAGTTGTCCTTGCTTTGATCTTCTTCTTGCAAATTCTTTTCGTATTTACTATTACTCACTTTTGTTATTGCAATTTTTTTCAATTATTAGTTGTGTTTATTAAGAATGTATAAAGAGGTAAGAGCTGAGAGCGTGAACGTGTGTCATAACAGAGGTGAGCGAGCACAGTGTTCTTGTGACACTGGTATTAAATGAATTGTAACACAGAACTTACAATACATCTACACATAACATGTTACACAAGTGTCTCGTAACGTTTGCGACATACGAGCAAACGTTATCCGGAACATGATCGGAAAAAAAAGTGACAGTTCTGTCAGCCTCCAATAGACTCGTAAGTTGTGGGTTACGATTTTTTTAATGCCTAGAGTGCCAGGGGTAGCGTCCTCTCCTTTCGTCCAGTGAGTAGGAAGTTCGTGCCCATGCAGTTCTTCCATCTTCATATAATTCTATCTCAGCTAACACAAACTGGAAATAGTAATAATGTTGGTAAAATTATCGACATTATGTTAGGTAAAAGGAGACAATTGCAGTTAATGCGATATTTTACTGTGGCAACTAATGCGACATTTTATTGTGGCCACTAATGGTCGTAATAGTTGCACTTGTGTCCTAACAAACTGGAAATAAAAGCTGGGCGATGTTTATGTTCATCCTGGACTATTATCAATAACTATTATATTCATGAGGAAGATTTTTTTAGATTTAGATTTTGCCACCGAAGTGGCTAGTTTATTGTGCACCCCATATCCATCCTGTGGACGGTAGCGCAAGAGCATATGGATACACAAAAGGCCTAGGCACTAGGCCCCAAAGGGGTTAACAATTGTACATTTGGGTTTATATCTACATTTCAATTATCTGTTACAAGCAGGTATCTTATTTCATGAATAAGATATCTTGACATGTCACATAGGTTATTATATTGTCTATCTCTATATTCCTCAATAAGTGGACAATTAAGCGCATAGTGTTCAAGACAGTGACCATATGCCTGATCACATAATTTGCATTTAGTTTGATCATCATCTGTGTCTCCTAAACTGTCAGAAGTACCTGTAGCCAAGCCTAAGCCTGGCCACTACAACATCAGTCAGTCTGTTCACATTGGCAAGTTGCTCCACAAACATGCCCATCTGTGCTCGCATTATCATGAGCACAGATAGGCACGTTCATGGAAATTAATTTGGATTTATATCTACAGTTCACTTATCTGTTACAAGCAAATTTAGGAAATTTGCTTAGAATAAGTGGTATCCTACCTTCACTAATAAGATATCTTGACATGTCACATAGGTTATTATACTGTCTATCTCTATATTCCTCAATAAGTGCACAATTCAGCACATAGTGTTCAAGACAGTGACCATATGCCTGATCACATAATTTGCATTTAGTTTGATCATCATCTGTGTATCTCCCAAACTGCCAGAAGTACCTGTAGCCAAGCCTAAGCCTGGCCACTACAACATTAGTCAGTCTGTTCACATTGCAAGTTGCTCCATAGACATACTTATCTACATTCATGTTATCATAGTGGGTTATAGATCTACTCAGGCTTCTAACTGCATTCCTATAGCTATCATTTTCATTATTTATTTCTCTCCTAATATTATTCCTAATGCTAGACACAGATATACCAAAGTAGTCGTTAGTCCAGAACGAACAGAACTGTTGTCTTGTTTTTTGTAAATTGTGGATTAGCTGTTAATTGTTGCAGCCATTACATTGAACTTTACATACCTGATGTTACGTCTTGCCAGAACGACCCGTACATCATGCTGAAGGAGAGCTCTAAGCAGCTCACCGGTAACGACCGCTTCGAGGGCTTCTGCATCGACCTGCTCAACGAGATTGCCAGCATACTCAAGTTCAACTACACTTTGGTGTCGGTACCAGATAACAGCTACGGCAGCAAGGATAAACTCACTGGGGAGTGGAACGGCATGATCAAGGAGCTGCTGGAACAGGTGGGTCTCTGGAGGAGGAAGGGAGAGTGGGAAGCAAGAAGGTAGAACACTAGAGAGAGACTAAACTTGCAAGTCTGCTATACTGCTACAGTGAAACTAAGGTAATCTGCAACACGAAGGTATTGCCAAAATTTAACCATAATTTAATACATCCGCATTGTGCAGCCACCCTGGGACACACGACATTCTTACAAGGTTAGAACAACAACTGTGTTTCTCTAACACACCCATTATCACACTCGATCTCAACCCACTGACCAGATTATAGTAAATATAGAGCAGGTTAATTACCTTCTCTAGGGCCATAGGTTAATACTGAACTTGCTCACCACTATCAACAAGTCACTTAATTAACTACTCTTAACTTTTCAATATATATATACCGGGTAATAATAATAACCTTAGTTTAATAAAGGGATTAAACGAAGTTATCCTCATGGCCTCAGGCAATAAAGGATTATAAAATCATCATGAAATTCACTATTTACTGAACACGTCAACTGTTGCAAGAGTTTATCCTTACTATATATATATATATATATATATATATATATATATATATATATATATATATATATATATATATATATATATATATACATTATATATATATATATATATACATATATATACACATATATGTCGGATTTTACCAAAACTTGAAAAAAAATATATTTCCATTGTGTCTTTAAAATTTATTATTAAAGTTGATTGTAAACTTATTCTTTAGATATAATTTAGTCTGATTAACATAAATTACATTGTTGATTGATTATAATATAAGGTTAGGTAAGTTTTCTAAGGTTCTTTTGGTACAAAATTATTAATTTTTACATTAACATAAATGAAAAAAATATATCTTTAAACGTATAGAGAAAATTTTAGAAAGAACTTAATTTTAAATGAGTTCTTGCTAATTGACCAATTCTACCTATTTGCCAATATATATATATATATATATATATATATATATATATATATATATATATATATATAGTAAAAAACAACTACCAACCATTCACAAGCGAAGGACTCAAAAAACACCATGTCGACTTTGGCAATCACTGCCGTTTCATTTAGCAAAGGTGAGCCAGAACTACCATGACTCCTCTAAACCCACATGATTGGGTGGTCATGGGTTTAAGGCGTCATGTAGTTCTGGCTCACCATGAGGCGGCCAGTACAACATGGGTTCGAGTCCTTGGCTAGTGCAGTGTTGTTACCACTCGTTCGTGTTAATAATATATATACGACATTATATATATATATATATATATATATATATATATATATATATATATATATATATATATATATATATATATATGACGTATATGAAACAGACAGGTAGTGTTTAAAACAAGACACAACACTGAATATTGAATATATACAAAATTAAACTCAACAAAAGAGGGCAAACTATAATTATTTTAGAGGAAAAAAGTTAATTGTAGAATTATTGTCACTGAGCCCAGCCAGGTCAAAGTTATTGAATATATAAACTCTCTAAAATTAATAATTCTAAAGTATTGCATGTTCAACACTATTTTTCTGTGGCGTGTCTGTGTACGTCGAGAGATGTACATATCTTTATGTGTACATGTCGATAATGTAATACTTATTTAAAAGATTGAAGTATTCTTAGTCCACCTGCCCTATAATTTCAAAATCATCTGAAGCCAGTGCATGACTGTGTGAATGAGTGAGATGTTTGACCGGAAGAGAAAGGTTCGTATATGATAATCCCTTGTAATCTTAAAGTTTTGGTAAGCGCTTCCCACATAGCTAATATTACAATTAGAACAAGTGAACTGATACACAGCACTGGAGCACAGACGAGCTCTAATAACAAATTAAACTTAAAATGATTATTAATAGTAAGTGAGTTCAAACAAATTAATTTACTAGCTTTTAGTAATTTAGAATATTGTATCTTAATATTCTAATTCGCATGTCTAAAATAAGGACGTTTAATGTAGCACATGTCCTTAGGAACTTTAAACTAAATGTATTTTGTTTGAGAAATTACTTTCTAGGAAGGATTTCAAAATTTTATAAAATAATGGTAGTGGATAGATATCACTTTAAAAAACTCTGCTAGACTTTAACTTCACTGTATCATCTGTTGATTAAAGTTTTTAGGACATTTTTCTTTACGTTTGTATACAGTAGAACCTCGGTTTTCGTTTGCCCTGGTTTTAATCGAATTCGGTTTTCGACGATTTTTTCGTCAACATTTTGTCCCCGTTTTTGTTCATCCGCTCGGTTTTCGTTGAGTTGACAGTGGTCCTCCGTACCAAACGCGTCCGCCTGCCCGTGGGCCCCACACAAAGTATCCCAAGCATTCTGACTCAGTCTGGCTTTGTTTCGTAATAATCCATTGTTTATTGTGCTTGTTTATTAGTGCGACTGCTAAATGGAAATTTAGGTCATCCCAAACTGAACTTTCTGGGTACTGTCATGTTCATAACATTCGTCAACCATTAAAAATTAAAATGGTTTAAAAGAGTTATACTGGAGTATATTTAATGTGATTTAGCTAGAAATAAATCCACACGATTTTATGAAAAAAATTGGTGGTGTGCATCTACACACTTCAGTTTGTGTTCGTCAGCGTTAAAATAAACCATACTTTTCTTATTCTTTAAAATCAAGTAGAAGAGGCGTTTGAAAGTTATCTGACTCATTGCAGGAAACTCGGGATTAATTATATAACTTTCATAATAGTGCTCCTGCATATGACAACTGTTGCATTAACCCTTCCCTAGGGTACAGTAAACCAGCATTGAAAGTTGAAGCCGATTGGATGAAGTGTTCTCAAGGTGTAAACGTAAGATTGAAGGAAATAAAAAAAATCAGCAACTACTTAAGTTACTCGTTCTGGGAACCTGAAAATAAAGAAATAAAGTTAAAAAAATTGTTATTATTTGCTGGGTAGAGCCATTAATGCAGTTTTAATATATTTGTGCGTTTCAGCGGGCAGAGATGGCCATCACGGACCTAACCATCAATTACCAGAGGGAACAAGCAGTAGACTTCACCATGCCCTTCATGAACATGGGTATCTCTATACTGTACAAGAAGCCGCAGAAGATGGCGCCCTCTCTCTTCTCCTTCCTCTCGCCTCTCTCTCTGGAGGTGTGGATGTACATGATTACTGCTTATGTTGGTGTTCCGTACTCCTCTACATCCTGGCTAGGTAAGTCTCTCTCAATGTCTCTCTAAAACACACACACACACACAATGTCCTACGAGGAGAGGTTACGGGAAATCGACCTGACGACACTGGAAGACAGAAGAGATAGAGGGGATATGATAACGACTTATAAAATACTGAGAGGAATAGACAAGGTGGACAGAGACAGAATGTTCCAGAGGTGGGACACAGCAACAAGGGGTCACAGTTGGAAGTTGAAGACTCAGATGAACCAAAGGTATGTTAGGAAGTATTTGTTCAGTCACAGAGTTGTTAGGAAGTGGAATAGTCTGGGAAGTGATGTAGTGGATGCAGGATCCATACATAGCTTTAAGGAGAGGTATGATAAAGCTCATGGAGTGGGTAGAGTGACCGAGTAGTGGCCAGGGAAGAGGCGGGGCCAGGAGCTGTGAATCGACCCCTGCAACCACAACTAGGTGAGTACACACACACACACACTACAAACCTCACTCAAGGAAAAGGATCTTAGGGTGAGTATAACACCTGGCACATCTCCTGAGCGCACATCAACAAAATAATTGCTGCAGCATATGGGCGCCTAGCAAACCTAAGAATAGCATTCAGACATCTCAGTAAAGAATCGTTCAGGACCCTGTACACCGTGTATGTCAGGCATATATTGGAGTATACAGCACCTAGCCAAGCATGTAAGGAAATTAGAGAAAGTGCAAAGGTTTGCAACAAGACTAGTCCCGGAGCTAAGGGGCATGTTCTACGAGGAGAGGTTAAGGGAAATCGACCTGATGACACTGGAGACGGATAAGTATAGTAGTAGCAGCAGCAACACACACACAGCATGAGGCATTCTTGAGCTTCCCAGCGCTCGGGCTTAATGCCCAAAGCTGGGGTGTAACTACAAAAGGATCCTGTAGTGCTTGCTGCCTTTGCACCTCCTGACATCGTCTGCTGTTATGCAACTGCCACACCCTTCGAGCCCAGTGTGGGCGGGGTTTGTGGCAGCCCAAGGTGTCTATAGCCTCTCTCTCTTAGCCCTGTGGGGGCGGGGAATGGGGCTAGGCCTAGGGACAGCTGGTCCCAGAAGACGAGGAGGTACTTGTACCTCCTCTCATGGCAGACATTGGTCTGAGACACTTCCTCAACAGGGAGCCAAGGCTGGGCCACCTCTTGGAAAAGGCCCGGGCCGGGCGATTATACCAGCAAATCTACAACAGAACAGAACTGGATGACAGGAGAGATAGGGGGGATATGATAACGACATATAAAATACTGAAAGGAATTGACAAGGTGGACAGAGACAGGATGTTCTAAAGATGGGACACAGCAACAAGGGGTCACAATTGGAAGTTGAAGACTCAAATGAATCACAGGGATGTTAGAAAGTATTTCTTCAGTCACAGAGTTGTCAGGAAGTGAAATAATCTGGGAAGTGATGTAGTGGAGGCAGGATCCATACATAGCTTTAGGAAGAGGTATGATAAAGCTCATGGACCAGGAAGTGACCTAGTAGCGACCAGTGAAGAGGCTAGGCCAGGAGCTGTGACTCTATCCCTGCAACCGTTCAACCCCACCAAGTGCAAAGTCATGAAGATTGGGGAAGGCCAAAGAAGACCGCAGACGGAGTACAGTCTAGGGGGCCAGAGACTACAAACCTCACCCAAGGAAAAAGATCTTGGGGTG
Source organism: Cherax destructor (assembly GCA_009830355.1). NCBI lineage: Eukaryota > Metazoa > Arthropoda > Malacostraca > Decapoda > Parastacidae > Cherax > Cherax destructor. The sequence continues at coordinate 38,019 of WNWK01007401.1, read as the reverse complement.
AGTATAACACCAGGCACATCTGAGGCGCAAATCAACCAAATAACTGCTGCAGCATACGGGCGCCTAGCAAACCTAAGAACAGCATTTCGACATCTTAATAAGGAATCGTTCAGAACCCTGTACACTGTGTACGTTAAGCCCATACTGGAGTACGCAGCACCAGTTTGGAACCCACACCTAGCCAAGCACATAAAGAAACTAGAGAAGTGCAAAGGTTTGCAACACGACTAGTCCCGGAGCTAAGGGGTATGTCCTACGAGGAGAGGTTAAGGGAAATCGACCTGACGTTATTGGAGGACAGGAGAGAAAGGGGGGACATGATAACGACATATAAAATACTGAGAGGAATTGACAAGGTGGACAGAGACAGAATGTTCCAGAGATGGGACACAGCTGGAAGTTGAAGACTCAGATGAATAAAAGGGATGTTAGGAAGTATTTCTTCAGTCACAGAGTGGTCAGGAAGTGGAATAGCTTGGGAAGCGATGTAGTGGAGGCAGAATCCATTCATAGCTTTAAGAAGAGGTATGATAAGGCTCATGGCGAATGGAGAGAGACCCAGTAGCGGCCAGTGAAGAGGCGGGGCCAGGAGCGATGACTCGACCCTGACAACATATCAACTAGGTGAGTACACTAATACAACACAACACACACACACACACTCATGATGTGTCATGTTTCAGGTTCACACCATATGAGTGGCAGAACCCACACCCGTGTGACCCAGACCCTGACACTCTGGAGAACCAGTTCACTATCCTCAACTGTCTGTGGTTCGCCATCGGTTCCCTGATGCAGCAAGGCTGCGACTTCCTGCCCCAGTAAGTGACACCAACCACTCTTCTTCGTTATCCTTTCAGGGGGGAAAACTGTCTTGCCGGGGATCGACTCTTGATCCAATCACTTGAAGGGAGTGTCTTGGTGCCTGGATAGGGCTCTTGATCAAAGGAAATGGAGCTATTTTTTCCCTTCATGTGAACCTGATCATTTCTCATTCCCCAGGTACTGCATATTCCCTACGTGTTTAGCGGTTCCCTATTAATATAACGTAAGATTGTTTTTCTTGATAGGAAGAGTGCAGCATTTGTCACTTCACTTACTATATTCTTACCGCTGACTGGATAAAGAATAGGTCATAATATTACAAAGACCAATTTTAGCTGGTTTCCTGATGAATGGACCCATTTTAAATGTTTCCTGGTGAATGGACCTACTGTAACTGTTTCCGAGGAATAAACCCATTTTAGCTGTTGTTTCCTAATGAATGAACCCATTTTAGCTGTTGTCTCGTAATGAATGCAACATGACACCCAGTTTCAACCCCTGGGTGCAACTGACACCTTCCATCACCCTCTCCGTGGCCGGCAGGGCAGTGTCAACACGCATGGTGGCCGGTATGTGGTGGTTCTTCACCCTCATCATGATCTCCTCATACACTGCCAACCTGGCCGCCTTCCTCACGGTGGAGCGCATGGAATCGCCCATCGAGTCAGCGGAAGACCTGGCCAAGCAGACCAAGATCAAGTACGGCTCTCTCTTGAGTGGCACCACCACCTCCTTCTTCAGGTAGGTCACCTGAAGTGTACGAGTCTCCGAACATAAGTTGTCTGAAGGAAGGACCACCAAGGTACCTCCTGTGATAGCAACTTTCCCAAACCACGGAAGGTTTAATACTACTAGGTGTTATGAAGGTAGCACCTATGATGGAAGGTTTAATACTACTAGGTTTTATGAAGGTAGCACATATGATGGAAGGTTTAATACTACTAGGTGTTATGAAGGTAGCACCTATGATGGAAGGTTTAATACTACTAGGTGTTATGAAGGTAGCACCTATGATGGAAGGTTTAATACTACTAGGTGTTATGAAGGTAGCACCTATGATGGAAGGTTAAATACTACTAGGTGTTATGAAGGTAGCACCTATGATGAAAGGTTTAATACTGTTGTCTTTTGAAGCTTGTAGGTTCAATATAGCTCACTGTTCTTAACTAGTTAGACAAATTCATATTATCACTGACTCCAAAATTGCAGTGATTATCTGTCACTGAAAAAAAGGACAGGGAAAGAATCGATTTCCTGTGAGGTTGTCATGCTGAACAATATTCTGTGTGAGGTTGTCATGCTGAACAATATTCTGTGTGAGGTTGTCATGCTGAACAATATTCTGTGTGAGGTTGTCATGCTGAACAATATTCTGTGTGAGGTTGTCATGCTGAACAATATTGTGTGTGAAGTTATGCTGAACAATATTCTGTGTGAGGTTGTCATGCTGAACAATATTCTGTGTGAGGTTGTCATGCTGAACAATATTCTGTGTGAAGTTGTCATGCTGAACAATATTCTGTGTGAAGTTGTCATGCTGAACAATATTCTGTGTGAAGTTATGCTGAACAATATTCTGTGCGAAGTTGTCATGCTGAACAATATTCTGTGTGAAGTTGTCATGCTGAACAATATTCTGTGTGAGGTTGTCATGCTGAACAATATTCTGTGTGAGGTTGTCATGCTGAACAATATTCTGTGTGAGGTTGTCATGCTGAACAATATTCTGTGTGAGGTTGTCATGCTGAATAATCTTCTGTGAGGTTGTCATGCGGAATAATCTACTATGTGAGGAGTAACACTAAGGTTGTCACTTGCAGAGACTCCTCGCTGCCGACTTACTCACGGATGTGGTCGTTTATGGAGTCGACCAGCCCATCAGTCTTCACCAAGTCCAACGCTGAGGGCGTCAGGAGGGTGCAGGTGGGACGCCTTACTCACTACCACCATTATCTTACTCATTGTAACCACTACCTCGTCACTGTCATCCTCGACACTACCACCATTATCTCACTCATTGTAACCATACCTCGTCACTGTCATCCTCGACACTACCCATTATCTCACTCATTGTAACCTACCTCGTCGCTATCATCCTCGACACTACCATCATTATCTCACTCATTGTAACCACTACCTCGTCCTTCATCCTCGACCTACCATTATCTCACTCATTGTAACCACTACCTCGTCACTGTCATCCTCGACACTACCACCATTATCTCACTCATTGTAACCACTCCTCGTCGCTATCATCCTCGACACTACCATCATTATCTCACTATTAACCACACCTCGTCGCTATCATCCTCGACACTACCATCATTATCTCACTCATTGTAACCACTACCTCGTCATGTCATCCGACACTCCATCATTATCTCACTCATTGTAACCACTACCTCGTCCTGTCATCCTCGACACTACCATTATCTCACTCATTGTAACCACTACCTCGTCGCTATCATCCTCGACACTACCATCATTATCTCACTTATTGTAACCACTACCTCGTCACTGTCATCCTCGACACTACCACCATTATCTCACTCATTGTAACCACTACCTCGTCGCTATCATCCTCGACACTACCACCATTATCTCACTCATTGTAACCACTACCTCGTCACTGTCATCATCGACACTACCATCATTATCTCACTCATTGTAACCACTACCTCGTCGCTATCATCCTCGACACTACCATCATTATCTCACTCATTGTAACCACTACCTCGTCACTGTCATCCTCGACACTACCACCATTATCTCACTCATTGTAACCACTACCTCGTCGCTATCATCCTCGACACTACCATCATTATCTCACTCATTGTAACCACTACCTCGTCACTGTCATCCTTGACACTCCATCATTATCTCACTCATTGTAACCACTACCTCGTCGCTATCATCCTCGACACTACCATCATTATCTCACTCATTGTAACCACTACCTCGTCACTGTCATCCCGACACTACCACCATTATCTCACTCATTGTAACCACTACCTCGTCACTGTCATCCTCGACACTACCACCATTATCTCACTCATTGTAACCACTACCTCGTCGCTATCATCCTCGACACTACCATCATTATCTCACTCATTGTAACCACTACCTCGTCACTGTCATCCACGACACTACCATCATTATCTCACTCATTGTAACCACTACCTCGTCACTGTCATCCTCGACACTACCATCATTATCTCACTCATTGTAACCACTACCTCGTCACTGTCATCCACGACACTACCATCATTATCTCACTCATTGTAACCACTACCTCGTCACTGTCATCCTCGACACTACCACCATTATCTCACTCATTGTAACCACTACCTCGTCGCTATCATCCTCGACACTACCATCATTATCTCACTCATTGTAACCACTACCTCGTCACTGTCATCCACGACACTACCATCATTATCTCACTCATTGTAACCACTACCTCGTCACTGTCATCCTCGACACTACCATCATTATCTCACTCATTGTAACCACTACCTCGTCACTGTCATCCTCGACACTACCATCATTATCTCACTCATTGTAACCACTACCTCGTCACTGTCATCCTCGACACTACCACCATTATCTTACTCATTGTAACCACTACCTCGTTACTGTCATCCTCGACACTACCACCATAATCTCACTCATTGTAACCACTACCTCGTCACTGTCATCCTCGAACTTACTCATCATTATCTCACTCATTGTAACACTACCCGTCCTGTCATCCTCGACACTACCACCATTATCTCACTCATTGTAACCACTACCTCGTCACTGTCATCCCGACACTCCACCATTATCTCCTCATTGTAACCACTACCTCGTCACTGTCATCCCGACACTACCACCATTATCTCACTCATTGTAACCACTACCTCGTCACTGTCATCCTCGACACTACCATCATTATCTCACTCATTGTAACCAGTACCTCGTCACTGTCATCCTCGACACTACCATCATTATCTCACTCATTGTAACCAGTACCTCGTCACTGTCATCCTCGACACTACCATCATTATCTCACTCATTGTAACCACTACCTCGTCACTGTCATCCTCGTCACCATAATCACTACCACCATCACCGTAGCCACAATCATCGCTACCAACACTACTGTATAAATAATGAATATAGTGTATATGAATATAATGTACATGAATATACTCTATTAATAATGAATAAGAAACATATACAACAGTTTGGTATCTGTTTCAGAAACGTTTCGTTTATACAGTAGACTTGTTGTGTTGAATACAGAGTTGGCAATAATTGTAGACAGCAGAAGTAGTGGAGAGTTGAAGTGACCAGTCACCTCAGCTCCACCTCTCCTCTGCTTCTGTATTCGACTCAAGAAGTCTGCTGTGTAGGCGAGACGTTTCTGAAACAGAGCTACCAGAGTGATGCGCAGGTGTCTTACCTGTCAACTCGCCGGTATTATACACAGTATAGTAAACAAAATTAAGTGATTTTTTTTTACCATGTTACCCATCATCATTCCCTCCACATCCACCGTCATCACCATTCCCTCCACATCCACCGTCATCACCATTCCCTCCACATCCACCGTCATCACCATTCCCTCCACATCCACCGTCATCACCATTCCCTCCACATCCACCGTCATCACCATTCCCTCCACATCCACCGTCATCACCATTCCCTCCACATCCACCATCACCATACTCATTTTCATTACCAACAGCACCTTCACTGTATTCACCATCACTCGCACCATACCATCCTCACCCCGTCACTGTTATCACCACAGAAATGCCCTGCATAACTATAAGTTTCTTGTATACGCACCTAAATGTCACCCATCTCTGTACAAACATTGTATCATCCTGATATAAATTATTATTATTATTATTATTATTATTATTATTATTATTATTATTATTATCACCATTGTTGTCATCCTTACTATCATGGCTACCTTAACTTATCATTAATGCCATTTATCAATAATAATTTTGATTAGTATTCGTATTGTTGTCATGATTATCGTAATTAATACAATTTGTTTTGGTATTGCTCTCTGAATACAGGTGCTCCTCATACGAGCGAATTATAGTCATAAGTTCGTAACTCTTAGAGCGTTCGTATTCCATTGTTGTTGACTTCGTGTCTTCCGCAGGAGGAGAATGGGTTGTACGCCTACCTGATGGAGTCCTCCTCCATTGAGTATATTACTGAGAGGAACTGTGACCTGACTCAGGTGGGAGGTCTGCTTGACTCCAAGAGTTACGGCATTGCTCTTCCCCCGGGTGAGCTACCACTACCTCCATTAGTTCCACTTCCACTAGTTCTACCTCCACTAGTTCCACCTCCGCTAATTCCAATTCCACTAATTCCACTTCCACTAGTTCTACCTCCACTAGTTCCACCTCCGCTAATTCCAACTCCACTAATTCCACTTCCACTAGTTCTACCTCCACTAGTTCTACCTCCACTAGTTTCACCTCCACTGGTTCCATTTCCTCTAGTTCCACCTTCACTAGTTCTACCTCCACTAGTTCTACCTACACTAGTTCCACCTCCGCTAATTCCAACTCCACTAATTCCACGTCCACTAGTTCTGCCTCAACTAGTTCTACCTCCACTAGTTTCACCTCCACTACTTTCATTTCCTCTATTTCCATCTCCACTAGTTCCACCTCCACTGGTTTCACCTCCACTAGTTCCATTTCCTCGATTTCCACCTCCTCTAGATTCACTAATTCTATTTCCACCAGTGCTGTTCCACTAGTGCTGTTTCAACAGTGCTGTTTCAACAGTGCTGTTCCACCAGTGCTGTTCCACCAGTGCTGTTCCACTAGTGCTGTTCCACCAGTGCTGTTCCACCAGTGCTGTTCCACCAGTGTTGTTTCACAAGTGCTGTTCCACTAGTGCTGTTCCACCAGTGCTGTTCCACCAGTGCTGTTCCACCAGTGTTGTTTCACAAGTGCTGTTCCACAAGTGCTGTTCCACCAGTGCTGTTCCAAAAAGACTATTTCTCACAGGTCTCATGTACACCATCTATGGGTACCAGAGTATTTTTTCCCCTGCGATTAGTGAACAGAGGATGAAGCCTTCACTACTCCTTGCCCTGAATAACCCACACGAGTTTAGAGCTTCATATAAATATAATAATGTGTCACCATCTTTCCAGATGGGCCCCACGGGTTTACACCGGTATCTTTCGTGGGTTTTAAGAGTTCCTATGTTGCCTATGCGACACATCAATGAGGGGAGCCTCACTGTGTGACCAGCTCTACGGTAGTCATCTCCCGGTTTATGAGGCTGCGAGACCCTTACGGATTTAGTGCTTTTCCATGAATATAATAATAAAATTTTTGTTATAGTGTAGGTGAATTATGGACATAGTTTGCTAAGTAACGCAGCTGACTCAGTGATCGTGTTTGTAACACTTTTAATACAAACTTGATAATAAACAATAACACTAAGATACAGTAGAAACACTGGCAGATGTAGAGTCTTCTACTTGTAGTTTCTTCGTCCCTAGCGTAGAGAAACTACTTATATTTACATTTCTACCATATTCTTCTCCATTACTACCCATGACCCCTCCTCTCTCTGTCTACATGGTAAGAGGACGCACTGTATAGAGCGAACCTTTCTTGACAATGTTTCGCTCAAGCTGGCACTGTGTCATCTCTGTAACTTAAGTATTATTAAGTCGTGAGAGCGAAGCTCAGCGTGTGGCGTCTCACCTTCAGTGGTGTCGTGTCACTCTTGTGTACCGTCTCACCTTCAGTGGTGTCGTGTGTCACTGCCCATGTGGTGGACTTTGGCGTCTCACCTTCAGTGGTGTCTGTGTCACTCTTGTGTACGTCTCACCTTCAGTGGTGTCGTGTCCTGTGTCGTTCACTTCAGTGGTGTCGTGTCACTTTGTGTGCGTCTCACCTTCAGTGGTGTCGTGTGTCACTTTGTGTCGTCCACCTTCAGTGTGTCGTGTCCTCTTGTGTCGTCTCACCTTCAGTGGTGTCGTGTGTCACTCTTGTGTACCGTCTCACCTTCAGTGGTGTCGTGTGTCACTCTTGTGTACCGTCTCACCTTCAGTGGTGTCGTGTGTCACTCTTGTGTACCGTCTCACCTTCAGTGGTGTCGTATGTCACTCTTGTGTACGTCTCACCTTCAGTGGTGCGTTGTCACTCTGTGTAGCGTCTCACCTTCAGTGGTGTCGTGTGTCACTCTTGTGTGGCGTCTCACCTTCAGTGGTGTCGTGTCACTCTTGTGTGCGTCTCACCTTCAGTGGTGTCGTGTGCACTCTGTGTACGTCTCACCTTCAGTGGTGTCGTGTGTCACTAGTGTGGCGTCTCACCTTCAGTGGTGTCGTGTGTCACTCTTGTGTACGTCTCACCTTCAGTGGTGTCGTGTGCACTCTTGTGACCGTCTCACCTTCAGTGGTGTCGTGTCACTCTTGTGTGGCGTCTCACCTTCAGTGGTGTCGTGTCACTCTTGTGTAGCGTCTCACCTTCAGTGGTGTCGTGTCCTTTTCGTCTCACCTTCGTGGTGTCGTGTCTTTGTACGCCACCTTCAGTGGTGTCGTGTGTCACTCTTGTGTAGCGTCTCACCTTCAGTGGTGTCGTGTGTCACTCTTGTGTAGCGTCTCACCTTCAGTGGTGTCGTGTGTCACTCTTGTGTAGCGTCTCACCTTCAGTGGTGTCGTGTGTCACTCTTGTGTAGCGTCTCACCTTCAGTGGTGTCGTGTGTCACTCTGTGTACCGTCTCACCTTCAGTGGTGTCGTGTGTCACTCTTGTGTACCGTCTCACCTTCAGTGGTGTCGTGTGTCACTCTTGTGTGGCGTCTCACCTTCAGTGGTGTCGTGTGTCACTCTTGTGTGCGTCTCACCTTCAGTGGTGTCGTGTCACTCTTGTGTACGTCTCACCTTCAGTGGTGTCGTGTGTCACTCTTGTGTACCGTCTCACCTTCAGTGGTGTCGTGTGTCACTCTTGTGTGGCGTCTCACCTTCAGTGGTGTCGTGTGTCACTCTTGTGTGGCGTCTCACCTTCAGTGGTGTCGTGTGTCACTCTTGTGTAGCGTCTCACCTTCAGTGGTGTCGTGTGTCACTCTTGTGTGGCGTCTCACCTTCAGTGGTGTCGTGTTCACTCTGTGTACGTCTCACCTTCAGTGGTGTCGTGGTCACTTTGTGTACCTCTCACCTTAGTGTGTCTGTGTCACTCTTGTGTGGCGTCTCACCTTCAGTGGTGTCGTGTTCACTCTTGTGTACCGTCTCACCTTCAGTGGTGTCGTGTGTCACTCTTGTGTACCGTCTCACCTTCAGTGGTGTCGTGTGTCACTCTTGTGTACCGTCTCACCTTCAGTGGTGTCGTGTGTCACTCTTGTGTACCGTCTCACCTTCAGTGGTGTCTATGTCACTCTGTGTACGTCTCACCTTCAGTGGTGTCTGTGTCACTCTTCCACAATATCTCTATATAACATTATTGTCTATTAGTCCTACTAACAAAACTAACAGTGCTGAGCTACTAACAAAACTAACAGTGCTGAGCTACTAACAAATCTAACAGTGCTGAGCTACTAACAAAACTAACAGTGCTGAGCTACTAACAAAACTAACAATGCTGAGCTACTAACAAAACTAACAATGCTGAGCTACTAACAAAACTAACAATGCTGAGCTACTAACAAAACTAACAATGCTGAGCTACTAACAAAACTAACCTAGTGCTCAGCTACTAACAACGTGAAAGAGTTATATTAATTAATCAGCAAGCTTTTCTCGTAGACTTCTCTCTCCTCTTCTAACAAGCCTCATATAACAGTGTTACTAACAGTGTGCCCACTAACTTGCAGGCTCACCTTACACAAGTGCCATCAGCAGTGCCATCCTGGCACTACAGGAGACCTCCACCATCCAGCTGCTGAAGCGGAAGTGGTGGAGCGAGAGGGGTGGGGCGGGCAGGTGTAACAATGAGAAGGTAATCCCTTCTCTACCTCTTCAGTTTCCCACTTTCCTGTTTTCCAAATCAGGGAACGGGTGAGGGTAATTGGGCTGAACCCATTGCAAGTGAATCCTGCCATGGGTTCAAGTCTCACCCGTTCTGTGGTTTGTTTACAATTCTGTTATTACGATTTCGAGTCATGATTCCTGTTTATCATTATATTTAATTTTTATTTTTGCGCTTAAGGTTTACTATACAAATAGTAGGAGTCTAAGAAATAAGATAGATGAGCTAAGATTACAAGTGCAGGTAATATAGATATTATTGCTATAACGGAGACCTGGTTCAACTTGAAAGATAGAGAAATGCCTTGTGAATGCAACATTCAGGGTTATAAACTATTCTACAATGAGAGGGTCAACAGGAAGGGTGGTGGAGTGGTGATGTATGTCAAGAGATAATGTAAATTGTTGTGTTAGACAAGATATGAGATTAGAAACATCGGACACAGAATCTGTTTGGCTACAGTTTCTCGAGGGTCGTGAAAAATTAATTTTGGGTGTGATTTATAGGCCCCCAAACCTTGATAGGGAGTGCAGTAAGCTGCTATGGGACGAAATTCATAAGGCGTCTAGATATGATGTTGTGTTATTGTAAGATTTTAACTTTAGACAAATTGATTGGAACAATGTAACAGGAAAACTTGAGTGTAGTGACTTTCTTGATACGGTTCAGGATTGCTTTTTAAAACAGTTTGTGACAGAACCAACTAGAGGAAACAACCTGCCTGACTTGGTTCTTGCCAACAAAGAATCACTAATTAATAATCTTGAGGTTAATGATGAGCTTGGGGAAAGCGATCACAAATCACTTAGTTTCAATATATCATGGTAAGTTTTTCCACCCTGAAATGTGCCACACATCAATTCAGGAAATACAGTGCTATAACTTATATTGCCAGGCATACCACCTAAAGGGTACGAGGCGACACAGAACATCCAGATCATGGCAAAACTTGGGTAGCCACAGCCACTCCGGAGAGAGAGGTTTTTTAGTACCAGGAAGGAAAAAAAGCTGGCAGGAAATGACAGAAATTGTACACCAACTGCAATCATTTCTGGATGGAATCACAGACAATGGCCTCCACTCCAATACAACAGATATTAGTGCCAGGAAAAAAAGACCCCCCCATACCACCAATACCACCAATCCAACTACATTCATCTTTGCTAATATACAGGGTCTAAAGCCAGCAACAAACAACAAGATACCTTACATTCGTGGACTGCTTACAGAGTCAAATTCTATGTTTGCGGCTTTCACAGAGACCCACATAAGAGATCACTTGGACAATGAAATATGGATCCCGGGCTACAACCTTTACAGGTGTGACAGAATGAACAGGCAAAAAGGGGGGGTTGGCCTGTATATCACAGAGTCACTTATATATTCAGAACTACTAAATGCCTCAAATGATGTAGTTGAAGTATTAGCAATAAAGGTCGAGAATCAAAACCTGGTCATCGTGGTTGTTTACAAGCCCCCGGATGCAACGTCCCAACAATTCCAGGAACAGCTTCTAAAAATTGACCACTGTCTGGAAAATCTTCCAGCTCCTGCCCCCAACATCTTGCTACTGGGGGATTTCAACCTCCGGCACCTAAAATGGAGGAACATTGCAAACAATGTGGTAGCAGAGATAACACCAGGAGGCAGCTCAGATGAAAATTTACACATGCATGAACTTTTAAATCTCTGCACCAAGTTCACCTAAACCAGCATATAGTAGAGCCCACAAGATTAGAGAATACGCTGGACCTCATCTTCACCAACAATGATGATCTGATACGAAATGTCATCATATAAAAAACAATATACTCAGATCACAACATAATAGAGGTCCAGACATGCATGGGGGGAGCCCCAGATCAACAAAATGTGATCAGCCGTGAGAGAGCCTTCTCCAAATTCAACTTCAATAACAAAAACATAAGGTGGGACCAAGTAAACCAAGTCCTAAATAATATAAACTGGGAAGATTGCCTAAGCATCACGGATCCTAACCTATGTCTAGACCAAATTAACTCTGTGGCACTAGAGGTTTGCTCAAGGCAAATTTCCTTAAGGAAAAGGAGGAGAAAATGCAAACTAGAAAGAGAGAGGCGCTCCCTATACAGGCGAAGGCAAAGAATAACGGAGCGGCTACAGGAGGCCAATATATCTGAAATACGTAGGGAGACACTAGTCAGAGAAATAGCAAAGATCGAATTAAAACTAAAGGAATCTTACAGGAATCAAGAAACGCGGGAAGAACTAAAAGCTATAAATGAAATTGAAAGAAACCCAAAGTATTTCTTTTCTTATGCAAAATCAAAGTCGAGAACAACATCCAGTATTGGGCCCCTACTTAAACGGGATGGGTCCTACACAGATGACAGCAAGGAAATGAGTGAGTTACTTAAGTCCCAGTATGACTCAGTTTTTAGCGAGCCGCTAACCAGACTTAAAATCGAAAACCTAAATGATTTTTTTATAGAGTGCCACAGAACTTGACAGATGCATGCCTATCTGACATCACCACGACGCCAAATGACTTCGAAAAGGCAATAAATGACATGCCCATGCACTCCGCTCCAGGCCCAGACTCATCGAACTCCGTGTTCATCAAGAACTGCAAGAAGCCCCTATCACGTGCTTTTAACATCCTATGGAGAGGGAGCATGGACACTGGGGTCGTCCCGCAGTTACTAAAAACAACAGACATAGCCCCACTCCACAAAGGGGACAGTAAAGCAATAGCAAAGAACTACAGACCAATAGCGCTAACGTCCCATATCATAAAAATCTTTGAAAGGGTTCTAAGAAGCAAGATCGCCACTCATCTTGATACCCATCAATTGCACAACCCAGGGCAGCATGGGTTTAGAGCAGGCCGCTCCTGTCAGTCCCAACTACTGGACCACTACGACAAGGTCCTGGATGCTCTAGAAGACAAACAGAATGCAGATGTTATATGCACAGACTTTGCAAAAGCCTTTGACAAGTGTGACCATGGTGTAATAGCACACAAAATGCGTGATAAAGGAATAACAGGAAAAGTTGGTAGATGGATCTATAATTTCCTAACAAGTAGAACACCAAGAGTAGTAGTCAACAGAGTAAAGTCTGAGGCAGCTACTGTGAAAAGCTGTTCCACAAGGCACAGTACTTGCTCCCATCCTGTTCCTCATCCTCATATCGGACATAGACAGGGATATAAGCCACAGTGCTGTCTTCCTTTGCAGATGACACCCGAATCTGTATGACAGTGTCCACCGTTGAAGACACTGCAAGACTCCAAGCAGACATAAACCAAATCTTTAAATGGGCTGCAGAAAACAATATGAAGTTTAATGATGAGAAATTTCAATTACTCAGATACGAAAAAAGTGAAGAAATTAAAATCTCATCGGAGTACAAAACTAATTCCAACCACACAATAGAGCGAAAAACTAATGTCAAAGACCTGGGAGTGATCATGTCAGAGGATCTCACCTTCAAGGACCATAACACCGTAGCAATTGCATCTGCTAGAAAAATGACAGGATGGATAATGAGAACCTTCAAAACCAGGGATGCCAAGCCCATGTTGACACTTTACAGATCGCTTGTTCTATCTAGGCTGGAATATTGCTGCACACTAACTGCACCTTTCAAGGCGGGTGAAATTGCTGACCTTGAAAATGTGCAGAGAACCTTCACGGCAGTCATAACTGCGATAAACCACCTCAATTACTGGGAACGCTTGAAGTTCCTAAACCTGTACTCTATAGAATGCAGGCGGGAGAGATACATTATTATATACACATGGAAAATTCTCGAGGGATTAGTACCAAACTTGCACACGAAAATCACTCCCTACGATAGCAAAAGACTCGGCAGGCGATGTAACATCCCCCCAATGAAGAGCAGGGGTGCCACTAGCACGTTGAGGGACAACACAATAAGTGTCAGGGGCCCAAGATTGTTCAACTGCCTCCCAGCATACATCAGGGGTATTACCAACAAACCCCTGGCTGTCTTCAAGCAGGCACTGGACAGGCACCTAAAGTCGGTACCTGACCAGCCAGGCTGTGGTTCGTACGTTGGACTGCGTGCGGCCAGCAGTAACAGCCTGGTTGATCAGGCTCTGGTCCAACATGAGGCCTGGTCACAGACCGGGCCGCGGGGGCGTTGACCCCTGGGATTCTCTCCAGGTAAAACTCCAGGTAATAACTGCAATCAAGTCTCTGTTCCAGACTTCTGCTTGGCCGACTTCATGGGGCTGAGAAATTACCTGGGTGGGCTAAATTGGGATGGCCTGACTATGGGTCAGGTAGGTGGTGTTGATTGCCAATATGACGTTTTTCAGAGCATAGTTATAGCTGCCCAGACAACTCTTGTTCCGAGTAGGGAAATTAAATCTAACAAAAATGATCCCAAATGGATGAACAATAGATTAAAACATCTCATTGGTCAAAAGAGAGGCATATATAGGCGTATCAAAAGAGGGGATGGGCAGTTAGAAATCAATATATTCAATTAAAGAGATAAAAAAAAGGAATAAGAAAAGCAAAAAGGGATTACGAGGCTAAAGTCGCAAGGGATTCGAAGACTAACCCAAAAGGGTTCTTTCAGGTATACAGAAGTAAGATTAGGGACAAGATAGGCCCACTTAAGAGTAACTCAGGTCAGATCACTGAGAGTGATTAGGAAATGTGTGAACTTTTCAACACTTACTTCCTCTCAGTTTTTACTCAGGAAGATACTAACAAAATTCCAGAAATAATAAATTATGTAGAACAGGACGATAATAAACGATGCACGATTGGGATAACTAATGACATGGTCCTCAGACAAATAGAGAAATTAAAACCTAGCAAATCCCCAGGTTTTAAAGGAATGTAAAGAGGAACTTAGCATACCTTTGGCTAATCTTTTCAATATATCACTACAAACTGGCATAGTGCCAGACAAGTGGAAAATGGCAAATGTAATACCTTAGCTTCGAATTATAGACTAATAAGCCTTACCTCCATAGTTGGTAAATTTATGGAATCAATAATTGCTGAGGGAATTCGTGCCATCTTGAAAGGCATAAATTTATTAATGAATCTCAACACGGTTTTACTAAGGGGCGTTCCTGTCTTAAGAATTTGCTAACTTTTTTCACTAAGATATTTCTAGAGGTAGATCATGGTAATGAATATGATATTGTGTATATGGACTTCAGTAAGGCTTTCGATAGAGTTCCACATCAGAGGCTATTGAGGAAACTTAAGGCACACGGAATAGAGGAGAATTTTTTTCCTGGGTAGAGGCATGGTTGACAAATAGGCGGCAGAGAGTTTGCATAAATGGGGAGAAATCAGAATGGGGCACGTCACAAGCGGTGTTCCACAGGGGTCAGTGTTGGGTCCCTTGTTGTTCACAATTTACATAAACGACATAGATGATGGAATAAATAGCGACATAAGCAAATTTGCTGATGACACCAAAATAGGCCGTCCAATTCATTCTAATGAGGACAGAGCACTCCAGGATGATTTGAATAGACTGATGCAGTGGTCAGAGAAGTGGCAGATGCAGTTTAATGTAGACAAATGCAAAGTTCTAAATGTTGGACAGGACAATAACCATGCCACATATAAACTAAATAATGTAGATATTAATATTACTGATTGTGAAAAAGATTTAGGAGTTCTGGTTAGCAGTAATCTGAAACCAAGACAACAGTGCATAAGTGTTCGCAATAAAGCTAACAGAATCCTTGGCTTCATAATCAAGAAGTATAAATAATAGAAGTCCTCAGATTGCTCTTCAATTCTATATATCTCTTGGTTAGGCCTCATCTTAGATTATGCTGCACAGTTCTGGTCACCGTATTACAGAATGGATATAAATGCACTGAAACGTACAAGGAAGATGACAAAGTTGATCCCATGTATCAGAAATCTTCCCTATGAGGATAGACTGAGGGCCCTGAATCTGCACTCTCTAGAAAGGCGTAGAATTAGGGGGATATGATTGAGGTGTATACATGGAAAACAGGAATAAATAAAGGGGATGTAAATAGAGTGCTAAAAGTATCTAGCCTAGACAGGACTCGCAGCAATGGCTTTAAGTTGGACAAATTCAGATTCAGGAAGGATATAGGAAAGCACTAGTTTGGTAATAGAGTTGTGGATGAGTGGAACAAACTCCCGAGTACTGTCATAGAAGCTAAGACATTGTGTAGTTAGATAAATACATGAGTGGGTTTGGGTGGGTGTGAGTTGGACCTGCTAGCTTGTGCTACTAGGTCAGATGCCGTGCTCCTTCCTTAAGTGAATGTGACCTGACCTGACGAGGTTAGGGCATTGGCTTAAGCCGGTAGGAGAATTGGACCTGCCTTGCATGGGCCAGTAGGCCTACTGCAGTGTTCCTTCTTTCTTATATTCTTTTTTTTTTTTAATTTTTCGTTACATAGTCTCGCGAAAGAAAAGGTATTATATATATTATGAGCGACAATTCTCTTTGTGTGTTCCTGTTAATGGTTTTTAAGTAGCGTCCACAAGATGGACCTGAGGTAGATAATAACCTGACACACTAACCTCATCACTGAGTCTACCTTGGGAAGGAGGGAGATACAGTGTCTAGCAGATAACCATAGCAAGTGGAAAAGACTTAAAATAATCTTAGGACATTTAATTAATGAAGTAGTTTTTTTCAACACGACGGCCGTCTCCCACCGAGGCAGGGTGACCTAAAAAAGACACTTTCACCAACACTCACCATCATTCACACAATATCACTGTCTTTGCAGAGGTGCCCAGACATGACGGTTCAGATGTCAGTCCAGACTGCCAATATCCCAAACCCCTCCTTTAAAGTGTACTTCCCATTTCCAGGACTCAAGTCCGGCTAACCGGTTTCCCTGAATCCCTTCACAGAATATTACCCTGCTCACACTCCAACAGCTCGTCAGGTCCCAAACACCATTCTTCTCCATTCACTCCTATCTAACACGCTCATACATGCCTGTTGTATGTCCTGGCCCCTTGCACACGAAACCTCTTTTACCCCTCCCTCCATCCTTTCCTAGGACGACCCCCTGCCCTTCCTCCCATCCACTAGATTTATACACCCTCCAAGTCAACCTATTTTGCTCCATCCTCTCCAGATGACCAAACCACCTCAATAACCCCTCTTCTGCCCTCTGAATAATACTTTTAGTAACTTCACACCTCCTCCTAATTTCCACACTACGAATTCTATGCATAACATTTACACCACACATTGCCCTTAGACACGACATTTCTACTGCATCCAGCCTCTTTTTCGCTGCAGCATTTACAACCCATGCCTCACACCCATATAAGAATGTTGGTACCACTATACTATAGTACATTCCTATTTTTGCCTCCATGGATAACGTTTTCTGTCTCCACGGGTACCGCAACGCACCACTCACCTTTTTTCCTTCATCAGTTCTATGGTTAACCTCGTAATTTATGAACCCATCTACTGACAAATCTACTCCCAAATACCTGAAAACATTCACTTCTTCCATACTCCCTCCCTCCAATGTGATATCCAGCTTTTTCTTTACCTAACTCGTTTGATACCTTTATCACCTTGCTCTTATCTATATTCACTTTCAACTTTCTTTACACATCCTGCCAAACTCGTTCACCAACCTTTGCAACTTTTCTTTAGAATCTCCCAAAAGTGCAGTATTATCAGCAAAAAGTAACTTTGTCAACTCCCATTTCGTATTTGATTCTCCATAATTTAAACCCACCCCTCTCCCCAACACCCTAGCATTTATTTCTTTTACAATTTCATCTATAAATTTAAACAACCATGGTGACATTACACATCCCTGTTTAAGACCTACTTTTACTGGGAAGTAATCTCCCTCTCTCCTACACACCCTAACCTGAGCCTCACTATCCTCATAAAAACTTTTTACAGAATTGAGTAATTTACTACCTATTCCAAACACTTTTACAACATCTGCCACATTGCTCCCCTATCCACCTTATTATATGCCTTTTCAAAATCCATAAATGCAATGAAAACATCCCTATCTTTATCTAAATACTGTTCACATATATGATTCAATGTAAAAACTTGATTTCACATCCCCTACCCATTCTAAAGCCTCCTTGTTCATCTGTAATCCTGCTCTCTGTCATACCTCTAATTCTTTCAATAATAACCCTACCATACACTTTACCTGGCATACTCAGTAAAC
>WNWK01007401.1:0-15000 GCA_009830355.1 Cherax destructor | reverse complement strand
TCATTAGTTATAATTATATGGTTAATTATTACAGAGTGATAGTTGCAGTATTACGAGTGTTGCTTGTGATAGTGTCATTGTTAGCTCAGTTATCATTTAAGTTTTTTTGGTATTTTAGATAATTAGCTATTTCATAAATCTCCAAGATTTCTTCATCTATGAACTTTGGGCTGCAAGTATGCAAAGTTCTCAAAAACATTGATGAGAATAAGAAAGCTTAACTCTATCTTGATGTGAAGAATAATAGTGCACATAGGAACAGTTATTTGTTGGTTTTCTGTACATTTTAATTGTTTTAATTATTAAGGGGAACCATGATTTTAAATTTTAAATGTACAGAAAACCAACAAATAACTGTTCCTATGTTCACTATTATTCTTCACATCAAGATAGAGTTAAGCTTTCTGTATTCTCATCAATGTTTTTGAGAGCTTTGCGTATTGCAACCCAGAGTTCATAGATGAAGAAATCTTGAAGATTTATGAAATAGCTAATTATCTAAAATACCCAAAAAACTTAATTGGTAAATCTTTTAAAATTGCTAGAAATACTTTTTATAATTAAAAAAGAAAAACCAACCTTATTCAACTAAAAATGTTGGTTCTCCCTTACCATGAAAACTTTCTTGATATACCTTCTTTACTTAAAATTTTTAATATCAAAGTTGTATTTAAAAATCTTGATACAGTAAAACGTCTGATAAAAAAAAATCCCCAAAAATGCTGACGGGTGTGTCTACAAGATTCCTTGAAAAAAATGATAGTTTATTACAGTCAAACTGGGAAAAGTCTTGAACTAAAATTAAAACAACATAAATGTAGCATTAGAAGTGGACAAGATTCTAATGCTCTGTTTATTCATGTGAGAGATTTTAACCATCCGTTTGATTTTCAAAAGGCTGAGAAAGTTATTCAAGCAGGTCTATGGTCGAGAGAAATATAATAGAATCAAGTTTCATAAAAACTAGTTTTGGAAAAAAAAGAGTAATGTTTTAGAATTATACAAATTATTCATTTATAATTAATAAAATTTGAAGAAGAATTTAAGATACATTAGACAAGTTAAATTCTTAAAGCTTGGGTAGAATATAAGCACACTTTGACAAATCCTTGACTACCTACCTACATCAACATCAATGGTCAGGTGTTGTAAGGTGACCGCGAGGTGTAGTCTCGTCCTTATATGCCATTTTGTTGATCTTTTATTTTTACAGTTCTTTGATAATGTGAGAAATCACGAAATCGCTTGGAATTTCACTATTTTTCCACTGTGGTTGTTCTACATGCATATATATATATATATATATATATATATATATATATATATATATATATATATATATATATATATATATATATATTATATACGTATTTGATTAAGTAACAAACTTAGGAATCTGACTAAGGACTGAGCTTATATAGAGGGGTGTTTATTAAGTTATATTGACTTGAGAATTAGGACATAAATATTTGGAATACACGTCAGAAAAGTCAGTGAGCAGTTAAGAGCAGAAATGTGATAAATGGTTTGAAAACCGACAAGTTTAAGATTGAGACACTTATGCAACATATAGGAATCACTTTCTACAAGAGTGATGGACTGAACACATCGATTCCAGGCTGAGGGACTGATTACCTCAAACACCTCTCCTTATCCCTCTCTGCTTGTATTGGACTGAAGAAGCCACTGTATGGCGAAACGTTTCCTTAATGAAGATTCCCATATGTTGCATAAGTGTCTCAATCTTCAAAAACAGAAATACCTGAGCGCTTTCGTGTGTTAAAACGTAAATTCAAAAGCAGTAAGTCATCCAAAGATGTACGTATTTTTAAACAAGAAAGAACCCAAGTGTCAGTTATATACCTTTGTAGTTTGACCTATCATGATCCAGTATGAGCTGAGTGATCCTGGATAACAAGTGACCCACCCTGAGTTATGATCAACAGGAAGAGGCAGGTGGGAGCAGTATGGCGAGTGAGCTGAACTTATCCAATGTGGGCGGCGTGTTCGTGGTGCTGCTGGGCGGCATGGGCCTCGCCCTCGTCGTCGCCATGGGCGAGTTCATCCTCGAGTGCTATGACATCGCCAAGGACGACCAAGTAAGTCCTGCTTCAAGTTTTACCCTCTTAAGTGTCCACCAAGCCTAGCCACAAGTACGACTACCCAATAATTTTTCAATGTAAGCTAGACTCTTCAGTCTATTGTGAACTATGTTTAAGCTGCTGGTGACTTGATAAAAACCTATCACGGACTAGTTCCTATTTCCAGTTAATAGGTTAGGTGTGGATTGTTGCAGTCACGGCATTTTGACTTATTGCCCAGGGTACTACTTATAATGAAGTGTCAAAAACACGTTTAATATCTAGAAGGGGGACCTTAAGAGGTTGCCTGATTGTTTTTTATATTTTTCTTCCAACTTTTTATTTTGCTCATAACTTGAAAAGGTCTCATTCAGTCGGCTTCAGAATTTCACTCTTTGTACACGGCTACAAACATTAGAACAATTGGCAGTTGAGTTGTTGAACTCATTCCCAGCATCCTGGATTGGCTCAGATAACTTCCAAAATCCTCAGTGGCAAAGTTTCAAACGTTCACTGTTCGACAATGGCCGAGAGTGAAATTCAAATGTTGATACAGAGTTGATCATTTTATGTGTAAAATAGTGTGAAATTTTTATTCCATTTAAATCACGTTAAATAAATTTCAGTTTATATGTTCTGACATGCTTCAATATTTAATGGCTGATACGTACATCTTAGGGCCAGGATAGTACCTATTAAGTTTTGTTTGTGTATTTGCGTGCTGTCAGATTTATTGATGTAGTAAAATTAAATAAACTTCGAATGTAGGAACCCTTCCCATAACTGAAGAATGACTTGTATGATCGGCTTCAAATTTTCACCACTGGTGCGGTTTCCTGAACACTAGGTTCACTCTGTTATTGGCTGCCATAAGTCCCAATTTGTCAGTTTTATTGAATAAATATTGTTATTCATTTATATTCAATAACTAAAGAATACTTCTTTTGATTGGCTTCAAAATATTAATGATGATACATTCTATAAGGATGATCATCTTAAAGTTTTGGCTGAGTTGGTGCAAATTTGAAATTTTAATATAATTTAATCTTTGGAATTATATCAATTGCCGAAGAATGCCTTTTCTGGTCACCTTCAAACTTTCGCCCATTAGTGTGCTCTATTAAAAAAAAAAAAATTGGCATTCACTTTGAGCTGTGTAAATTTCAATTTGACCGTTTTATTAAATTTTTCCATGTAATAATAATAATAATAATAATAATAATTTTATTATTTCAATGCATGTTACAAGTGTACAATGTTATTGGTAGTTACAAATATAATACAATTATAAAACTGTAATGCAAGGAGAGCCACTGGCATGCCATGGCATTAGGGGCAGTTTATTCTAGAGACTTATTCACTAAGTACTTAATGCTAAAGAAATTGATTGAGTTTATTCTAGTTCTATATTATTTAAATTTTTAAATGGTTATACATACTATTTAAAGACAATACAAGAGAAATTGGTTGAGTTTAATCTAGTTGTAGAATTTATTTCAAATTACAGTATGTTGATGCTATACTAGTATAATAACAATACTAGAAATAGTTTTTAGAGTTTCATCTAGGTATATATTTTATTTCAAATTAAGAAAATGATGATACTATAAGATTTTAAATGACAATATGATGATATGAGATTGCAACAAGTGTTAAGGAGGATGAACATATCAAAATGAGATCTTCTTAAGTAAAATAATATTGGGTTTGGAAGTTTGTTACAGTATGAGTATTTAGTATAGGGTGAGTAGGTGACTTTTGAGAAGAGTCTTGAATTGATTTTCCGACAAGGTTAACTTGATATTTACTGGTAATGAATTCCAGATTTTGGGGCCCTTTATGTGCATAGAATTTTTACATTGGTTAGTATGGACTCGGGTATGTCAAATAGTGATCTGTGTCTTGTGTCATGTTCGTGGGACCTATTAAAGTTGTTGAGGAGAATTCTGAGCGCAGGGTTAATATTAGCATGTAGAGTTTTATGTATGTAGAAGGCACATGAATAGGTATGAATATTTTTTATGGTGAGTAGTTTTAAGGTTCTGAATATAGGTGGAGTATGCTGTCTAGAGTGGGAATTTGTTATCATCCTGACTGCAGCCTTTTGCTGGGTTATGAGTGGTCTAAGGTGATTTAATGTTGTTGAGCCCCATGCACAGATTCCATAGGTGAGATAAGGGTAGATAAGAGAATGATATAGTGCAATGAGAGCTGGTTGAGGCACATAATAGCGTATCTTAGATAATATACCTACTGTCCTTGAGATTTTCTTGGAAATTTGTTGTATGTGTGTTTGGAATTTAAGACTACTGTCAAGGTGGATTCCTAGGAATTTTCCCTCTGTGAGCCTTGTGATGGGTGAACCATTTAGAGAATGCCTTTTCTGACCGGCTTCAAACCTACACGCTGGTATGTCTAAATTGGAAGTATTATTGTACTGACTTTGGGCTGTGTGGGTGCTAATTTGTCAGTTTTAAAAGCAATTAAATTTAATTTTCTTAAAAAATATTTTTCTTATGGGATTGTGGAGAATTTGAAAAAATCACGTTTATAGGTCGCTTTAATATTTATTAATGATAAACTCCTATTTTCAGAATATGGGTGTATTTGAGATAGAACGTTTTATCATGGGGAGCGCTAAACCCGTAGGGATTATACAGCGCCTGTTGGGGGGGGGTAATGGAAGGCATTCAAACTCGGTTCAGGGAATTGGAGCACAGGTCCAATTCCTTAGATCAAGAGCCTCTCACCAGCATCAAGGAACCTCCCTTGAGGAATAGAGAGCCTCTTGAATTTAGTTAAAAAGCTGATGGTTTTTAATGGAAGGTTTGATTCATATTTTTCTTATGTATGTATATCTGGGGAGGGTTTCGGGGATCAACGCTCCCGTGGCCCGGTCTGTGACCAGGCCTCGTGGTGGATCACAGCCTGATCAACGAGGCTGTTACTGTTGGCTGAACGCAAATCGACGTACGAACCACTGCCCGGTTGGTCAGATACTGACTTTAGGTGCCTGTCCAGCGCCTTCTTGAAGACAGTCAGGGGACTATTTGTAATCCCCCTTATGTATACTGGGAGCAGTTGTCCTTATTTGTCATTTTTATTTCCCAGACTCTGACCACTATGGGTTTAATACTTCCCTGTGATTATACTACTACTACTACTTCTACTACTAGTAATAATAATAATAATATTTTATTAACAATTGGAGACCATTGTTATAATTATTTTGTATACCTGCAGCTGCCTCTGCTGAGCGTGTTGAGCACGGAGCTGAGGTTCGTCTTCAAGTGCAAGGGATCATCAAAACCGGTAAGGAAGAAAGTTTGTGAGTCTGAAGCCGGTGACATCAGCCACAACATTTACGGCTCCGATGTTTACAACTACACTGGCAAGAACCCACTCAGCTGATTGCCAGATGTGGCGTCACGCCCTGACGTCACGGATAAGTGTCATCCATGGACGCTGCCCAGCTACGTCCCACCTCCACCTTCCCCAGTAGTTAACCCCGAGGAAGCTACTGTCAGTCAGGATGCTTCAACTACCCACCACAACAGAGACACCACTCAGAACTCCTCACCGGCCTACTGTATACAGAGTCGGGAATCTTCCCCCTCACCAGTAGCTACTCAGAGTGAAGACGCGGTTGATGCGGCAAATCTGAGGCAGAGGAAGAACTGGTAGTGACTGTTGATTAGTTAACCTCTAGTGGCGTCTAGTTTTGTTGTTCCACTTGTATAATGGTGCAGGTAGTGGGTCGTGTACTGGGTCTCTCACTCTTTCTTTGCTCCCTTCCCTGAGGCTTCTGAAGAGCCTCAGACACTACAAACTTTCCAAGCTGACGAAAAAAAAGCCTCCTTAGAGTGTTTTTCACAACCATAGTAAAGAATATACACCCATTGTTAGTACCCGGATGGATAAACCCTCACGGTACAATACTGAAGAATTGTTCATAGACGTAAACTTTGTATCCCATTAGATGGCAAGATAAGATATATTTTGAACATTTAAAGTGATTATTATATATTTTTTGGGAGGGGGAAAGCGACAATAAATAAAATACTTGTGTGTGTTTGCTTGGTATTGGTGACGTCACCAAGCACTTTAATGAGAATCCATTATTGTTTGGTGAATCCAAGTCGCACCTCTCATGATTTCTTGCCTGAAGAACACCGGAAACAAGTGGTGATCACAACTTATATGTTCACAACGTTTGCCTATGAACGCTGTTGAGCCCAGTTTATTTAATAATTTTTGGTAAACTTTCTTGCAACTCATGCGCCTAGCAACTCATGCGCCTGGCAGCTCCACATTTGCTAACATTTACCAGGATTTTATTACCCGTGGAGTATATTTTATATTATTAATTACATTTTGGTTAAATACATCGAGAAATGTATATAAACACGGTGTTTATGCAGTGAGAGATTACTTTAATCCCTACTTTAGAGATTAAAACATCTTGAAAAATGGTGTACAGGTAACATACTCCTTGAAAACCATCATATAGTCGATAAACTTAAAACCTAATCAACCCATCCTGATCAGAAAAGTTTAATGTATTGAGGTAATATATATGTCGTGCCGAATAGGTAAAACTGGTCAGTTAGCAAGAACTCTTTTAAAATTAAGTCCTTTCTAAAAATTTATCTTATACGTTTAAAGATACATATTTTTTTCATTTATGTTAATGTAAAAATTAATAATTTTGTACCAAAAGAACCTTAGAAAACTTACCTAACTTTATTATAACAAGCGCAATTTAATTAGGCTAATGCAACTAAATATATTTTAGATAAGTTTACAATAAATTAATAATAAACAAACACAATGAAATATTTTTTTTTCGTTAGGTTCAGAATGATTTTTGCGAAATTATTGCCTTATTTGGGAAGAAGTGCGTTGTTATTTAAGCCAAAATCGCAAGTTTTACCTATTCGGCACGACATATATATATAAAGGGTCCACCTCTAGTGCAATATATGGAGTCCCTTAGCCTCGGAGAAGTAAGTGAAATGTCTTCTAGGAAGAGTCTAGAGACCCTTCCTAGAATCTCTCTCTCTCTCTCTCTCTCTCTCTCTCTCTCATATATATATATATATATATATATATATATATATATATATATATATATATATATATATATGGATGGGCTCCATCTCTGGTGTAAATTGTGGGACTCATAGCCTCGGAGAAGTGGATAAAAAGGCTTCAAGGAAGAATATTTAGATTTCTTTCTGAAGCCATTTGAATATTCCACTTCCCCTACCACCCCATCTTTTATATATAAACTTTATTTCAAGACAAAATACATTGACAAGAATACAATAGGGAGTAAAACAACATAGATAACAACTCAGAGCTACATGTCAAATACTTCGTCCAGCTCCCCGATATATATATATATATATAAAATATATATATATATATATATATATATATATATATATATGTCGTGCCGAATAGGTAAAACTTCCGATTTTGGCTTAAATAGCAACGCTCTTCTTTTCGAATAAGTCAAACGAAAATTTTTGCATGCAGTAGTTTCGCAAAAAATCATTCTGAACCTAAAGAAAAAAATATATATTTCATTGTGTTTGTTTATTATTAAATTATTGTAAACTTATCTAAAATATATTTAGTTGGATTAGGCTAAATTAAATTGCGCTTGTTATTATAAGGTTAGGTAAGTTTTCTAAGGCTCTTTTGGTACAAAATTGTTAATTTTTACATTAACATAAATGAAAAAAAATCTTTAAACATATAAGAGAAAATTTTAGAAAGGACTTAATTTTAAATGAGTTGCTGCTAATTGACCATTTTACCTATATATATATATATATATATATATATATATATTATATATATATATATATATATATATATATATATATATATATATATATATATATATATATATATATATGTATGTGTGCGTGTATGTGTGAGAATAATATTCAGTTATGAGAAGCTTTGGTCAAACTGATGCTAAAAGATGGTGGTTGATTGGTGAATGTTTATTGTTGTACAGAGCAATGAGGATCCCTCTGTTAGTTTAAAGGTGTCACTGTATGACATCAACTACACTCACGACGGACAAACAAGACAATGGCACATTGACTCACCATGAATCCATCAAAGGAGAATTTAAGGTCTTTCTTGTTGCCTTGAGGATCGTTTTTGTTTTTGTTTTTTTCGTGTCACCCGGGTTGAGTTTTTGTTTATTTTAGGTTCACTGGTTGAAGTATTTTGAAGAAGTGTTTCAATGCTGCGCGGTGTGGAAATAAACCAAGCGAGTTCTCGGAAGGATTAGCAAAAGGAAGATTATAAGTTCTATAGGGTTAACTTCTGTACCTTTGCTCAAAGGATTACAGCTCCTCGTGTGTTGTCAAACGCTCGTCCTGTTTTAAACGTTCACAGCTCCAACCCCACATGCAAATCCTCGATCGTATACCGACTACGTATTTTGTTCGTCCCCCTCCCTTGAAATAGGGAGTTTTTGTAGTCGCACTACGGTAACGATGGTGTCAATCCCTTCCCATTAGGTGTTACATTGTCTTCTCTGTTATTACCACTTTAGTAGCATTCTCTTACCGTTGTTATTAAGTGGAGGTGCTGCATATGATGCCGTTTCAACAGACATTGCTGTTGATGGGAATCAGCTGTTGTTTAGTTGTCATGATTCTGATTGTCTTCGGTGTTCCAATATCAGTTAGTTTATTCTTTGTTTCTGATTATTGTTTTTAAATTACTGTTTCTGTTTTTCCAGGCCCTTTCTAATTTGTTCTTTTACGTTATATATATATATATATATATATATATATATATATATATATATATATATATATATATATATATATTATATTTATATTTATATTATCAAAAACACTGATCTCTGACCGAAGGAGACTCGAACCTTGTGACAAGGTACGCAGTGCTTAACCGACCGTACCACACTGGTCAATACCTTGGCGTCAATACCACGGCTGTCTTGGATCAACGTCTAGCGAGAGCTGGACGCCAAGGTATTGTCCAGTGTGGTACGGTCTGTTAAGCACTGCTCTTGCGAATATATTATATATATATATATATATATATATATATATATATATATATATATATATATATATATATATATATTGCTGTACGTATTTTTCCTGTTAGAGATCCAATAGAATTCTTATTTATGTTCGCCTCTGTAAAATTGAAAGTAAATCACTGAACACACCATGGCGCACATACCTTCTTTCAGATTGCATCATTTCCCTTAACGCTTGAATAGAATAAATGTTTTACTCTGTAAGTGTATAGTATGAGCATTGATGTATTGTGAGGTGGCCAAACATTGTTGTATGCGTATTACATGTCGTGTTATCATAATGCTTGAAAAGAAAGTCTTTATTTTTCGCTGGGTATGGACGATTCACTAGCGAGAAAAAGATCACCAAATTCTATATCAATCAATGGATACATTAGTGCGTCAGGTCACGTTATACAATGTATTGAAGCAGGTTCTGTTTGATATCAGATATTGTTCTGTTTAGTACCAGGTAAGGGCCTATTTAGTATCAGGTAATGTTCCGTTCGGTACCAGGCAACGCTCTGTTTGGCACTGCGTAATGTTCTGTCATGTACCGGGACAAATTGTGTAAAGCACCTGGCCAAGTTGTGAGAATACCGGGACAGGTTTTGAAAGGCATCAGGTCAATTTTTGATTGGAAACAGAACGAGTGAAATGTTTATTACTTTTACTAAAAGTCTTTTAGGGTTCTTCCCTGTGACAGTAGCACTACACTAGGGAACCTGTCAGCTGGAGTGTGCAAGAAACCATGTCACCATGAAAATACATGACAAAGATAGAGAGTAGATCTTAGCATTTAATATGTGAGTGTCAGTAAAGAAGATTGGTTAATTTACAAATTTATAATTAGAGTCGCTGAATAATCCATACAGGCTTAGGCTGATCTTGTGAATAACTTTAATATGCAAAGAAGAGCACTTTTAATGAGTTGATATAGCGTCCATCTCGAGTGGTCCCACGTACCTAGATACGACGTAACGTTTAGTATTTCGAAATTTGTAACAAGTGGTTACTTGACCTATTCTGTCAAGTGTATTAAACCCCAAAAGAGCAGACAGTTGCCCTCACGTATGTCGAAGAACTTGAGCAAAAGTCTGGTTCTCTTAATTAGTGTGCTTAAGGGAAATAATTTTGTGGATTGGAAAGGTAGAATCGTTATGTTGGTTATTATGTTTTTAGTTTATTTAGCCAGGCGAAGAAACTAAGCACTGGTCTACCACGAGATGGCCTGTTCAGAGGCGTCGTACCTGTGGGAAAGAGGAGAGGAGGGGAAAGACGGTGGTCTAAAGTCTGTGGTGTTGCGAAAACTATATTGGATGCCACGGTGGCAGGGACCACTAATATACTCGTGTTGGGTTGATTTTAGGAAGACTCATCTAGGCAGTGACCTGACCTTTCTCTGTCCATTGTATTTTTAACTCGTGATCTGACACGTTGAAGGACTTTTTGTTTTGCGTCTCCTGAACGATTATTTGAGTGTGGAGCCTCAGCTCACGGGGTGAGCGGTAGTGTAAAATAAGAGGATTACAGAGGTCACAGCGGAGCTTTGTCAGACTCCAGTGAGTAGAGTTGAAGATCCAGGAGTCTCTGCACTGGACCCACCATATGCTAGCAGTGCATTGTTTGCCACCACCCATCACTCACAACATTTCCACCACCCATCATCCACTATCACCAATGCCACCGATTACCACCACGACCACCATCACCCATCCAATCATCCATGAGCACCCATCACCCATCCCCACTACTGTCCATCACCACCACCACAACAAATTACGATCAACCAACCACCACCACCACCCATCACCATCGCTACCAACCATGATCACCACCACCACCCGTTCCCTCATATTCACCATTTCTCACACTGGCACACTTTTGTGGGTTTTGCAGCGTCTCCCAAACATCTCTAATCACTTTTCTTCCTTGCACTCCTTTCTCCTCCTCCTCCTCCTTCCTTGCACTCCTTCTCCTCCTCCTCCTCCACTTCTTGCTTCGTGGTACTTGCCACTCTTGACTAACCTCTGTAATCTTTTGATTCGTATGTGTTTTTTTTCTATGGATTGTTGTCTATGGCCCCTTGTAAGTATTTCTGTATAAATAAAGGTATTTTAAACATTTGTCTTGCTTTTTTATTCTCCACTGTGTTCCTCGGGGATATAATTCTACACAAACAAACAATCGGCACATAGAAACAACTTATGACGACGTTTCGGTCCAAGTCGGACCGAAACGTCGTCATAAGTTTCTGTGCGGATTATTTGTGCATTGTTCCAGTCACGGTATTGTGCCTTTTTGTTCTCTATTCTAATTGTAGTTTATTTATTTACATGGTTAACCTGTGTTAGTCATGCAGCGGCGCGAGGAGTGCTAACATAAGATGTTTTTCGTATTTTTCACCCGGGGTGGGGTTAGCCACCCAGGATAACCCAAGAAAGTCAGTGCGTCATCGAGGACTGTCTCTTATTTCCATTGTGGTCCTTCAGTCTTGTCCTCCAGGATTCGACCCACACCAGTCGACTGATACCCAAGTACCTACTTACTGCTAGGTGAACAAGGAAACATGCCCAATATTTGCATCAATGCCGGGGACTGAACCACAGACACCGTGTGTGAGGCGAGTGCGCTACCAACCGAGCCATCACAAGACTCATGCGCGATATATATTATCAAGTCGCATTTTTTTTGTGTGAGAATAACAACAGTGTGTTTCCAGCAATGGCTATACGTATACTTGTTGCTTTTGTAAAACTATGTGAATGACAAGTGAGGTAAAAACAAGGACCAGGAGGACATATACAAGTTACACACGTGGTCACAGGTATGGCTACTGACCTTAAACCTGGTAAGGTCAACGTACTTATAATATGGAGCAAGGAAGAAGACCAAAAACAATATAATCAGGGACGATAGAGAGACTGCAAATGTCGAATTCGGAAAAAAATGATCGGGAGCACGCTGCAAATTGAGCACATCACCCAAAGCACATTAATTCATGGTATAAACCTTGGTAATTGATACCTATAAATGGTTTGAAAATACACTTGAACAAACACTAGGACATTTATTAAAAACTTTTCGATTCTAGGACCATGAATACTTCTAACTCACAAAGGTCAAGCTTAAAAGTACACAGTACATAGGTACACAGTACATAGGTACACAGTACATAGGCTTGACAGTGAGGTGCGAAAATTACCTGAATAGTCACTACCTGTCTTACAATTCACTTTCAAGCCTAAATAAACTGTTATTCTGGACCTTTGTGTGTTAGAAGTGATCAAGGTCACAGGACCGAAACGTTTTCTAGTAAATATGTTCTAGTGTTTGCTCCCGTGTCATTGTATACCACGGTAATTCATTGTACGTTAAGTGTTAAACCCGTGTGCATCATTCAGTGCAAGGACTGGCGGAGGTTTGATCCTCCGTCTGCTAATCAATTATTCTCATTTATGAAAAAAAAATTTAAGGCTATATAAACCACTTCGGCGGTATATGAAAGGCTCAATAGCCTAAGAACTGCCATCATAAACTTAAGAAGGGTGTTGACGGTGTATGGTGAGGTGTTAATAACGGCGGGCAGCGAGGGAGTCGTAACTAAAGGATCATTACTAGGATAGGAAAATAAAACTCAAGACTTCTTTTCAAAACATTTTCAAAGGTCTGAGAATTAAAATATAAATGTAATGCTGAGAGAGCTTAATAAAATAATAATTATTTGCATTTTGAATTCTAGAGTGTAGAGTAGGTCCATCAAAAATTTTCAGTTCGTGGCCCAGTAACCCTTAGTCTGGTCCCTCTCACTAGGAACTGTTCGGGTTTATCGCCTTCTTGGGAATTTATTAATAATTGACAAAGATGTGAACAAACTTTCATAATATTGATGGTAAACAGTACCGACAAGTTGATTTACGACACAACACCTGAGTAACTTTATTGCCACGGTTCGTTTTCATAATAAAAACAGGGTCAGATTGATAGTAAACTGTACTGTATATTTAAGAAATAACCTCTCAAAGTTGAGGTGCCTTAATGCCAGTGAGAGGCTCTTGATCCGAGGATCTGGACTTATCCTCTCCTATCTCCTATCCGGCAGGCCGGACTTGAGTTCTGGAGATGGGAAGTACAGTGCCGGCACTCTGAAGGAGGGGTGTTAATGTTGCAGTTTTATAACTGTAGTGTAAAGCACCCTTCTGGCAAGACAGTGATAGGATGATGAAAGTCAGGGCCACCCTGCCTTGAGGGAATCGCGATTGTTAAAAAAAAAAAAAAAAAAAAAGAATGGATAAAGAACAAGTTGGATAAGAAATAGTTTTGGCAGAATCTTTGATGGGAAGTTCCTTGATGCTGATGAAGGGCTCTGGATCCATAGAAATAGAGCTACTCTCCTCTTCCTTTGATCAAACTTAATTACCTTCAATTCCCCAGGTGCTATATGATCCCTGTGGGTTAAGCACTTCCTGTAAATATAACAACTGTCATTGCGCACAACGTAGTTAATACTGAGTTGTTCTTAGAGGAGGGTGGAAACAGTTCAAAAATTGTGTAATAATATTTCAGACAACAAATGATTTAATTAAATGACTTATGCACAACAACCATCCTGTGAGCGGTGGTACCCCTCAAGGAAGGTTCCTTGATGTTGGTGAGGGGCTCTTGATCAAGGGAATTGGATATGTGCTCCAGTTCCCTGAATTAAACCTGAATGCCTTCCACATCCCCCACAGGCACTGTATATTACTATGGGTTTATTGCTTCCCCCTTGATTATATTATTATTTATTATTGTGAGCGGTGGTCACCTCATACCCATCCTGTGCACGATGATCAAATGGTTGCAAAGGCACATAATGGGTCCAGGGACTGGGTCCCAACATTCGGGGAGTTACGTTAGATGTAGAGGTAACGAACTATTTACAAATTTGTGTTAACATTAAATATGGTTGTTTACAGTCATGAATTCGGTCACACTGGAAAATTTGGAATCTTCCTAAATTTAGCATGTTTAAATTTGAAAAATATAATAATTACGTATTAAAATGTGATGCTATTTGGACCCTTCGAGAAATTTCGAGTGAGGAGAGATGTGGAACAGCCGGGGAGTGACGCAGGGGGAAGGGGGGGAGACGCCATTTGTAATTTGTGAACACTGGTTGCCGTGAAAAAATTCTGCTAATAATTTTGCGTCTTCCGAGCCAAATTGGGGTTTCTGCCTGAATTTGTAATAGGAACCCATGTTAATGTCCCCTGCTGAAAAATTGGGACAGGAAATTTGCAGGACCTCAAGAATTACGTGTGGATGGCAGATGATAAGGGATACGACCATCACAAGGAAGTGCACCATTAGTTCTTGCATTTGGATCTCTAGCTGGCCAGTGTAGGGTCTAGATGTCAGGCCGGTGTTGTGGTGTGATCCATCTACAGTGATTAAATGGTAAGTGGTAATACGAATTTCTTTTGTGTACCCAGCAAGCCTAATCATATACAGTCCACAGTTTTAATTTATCAGTGTAGCTGGTTTTAATATTGTAATTATTAATTTAATGTCAGGTCTAGCTTTTTTTGTGAGTGGTGAAGAAGTGGGCATCGAAGGAGGTTACAGTTCGGCGACCTACTGTGACTTAAGTCCCACTTATCTCACCCAAATTATTTTCAGGTAATAATTCAGGTAATGCCCTGTAAACCTCATGCAGGTAATTTACTCCTGGAGTCTACCTGGAGAGAATTCCAGGGGTCAACGCCCTCGCGGCCCGGTCCGTGACCAGGCCTCTTGTTGGACCAGAGCCTGATCAACCAGGCTGTTACTGCTGGCCGCACGCAGTCCAACGTACGAACC
>WNWK01007400.1:90000-94588 GCA_009830355.1 Cherax destructor | reverse complement strand
TGGCTGGAGAAACCTTTCCGTAATAGATTTCCAAATGTTGCTCAGGTGACTCATTCTTCAACTTGTCGATTTTCTAAGACGTTTACATGGTATCATAAGGAACGTGGGGGGGGGGGGTAGCTCTGACGTGAGAGTGACCAGTTTCTGGCGCACACTCTGACGTGAGTGACCAGTTTCTGGCGAACACTCTGACGTGAGTGACCAGTTTCTGGCGAACACTCTGACGTGAGAGTGACCAGTTTCTGGCGCACACTCTGACGTTAGAGTGACCAGTTTCTGGCGCACACTCTGACGTGAGTGACCAGTTTCTGGCGCACACTCTGACGTGAGTGACCAGTTTCTGGCGCACACTCTGACGTGAGTGACCAGTTTCTGGCGAACACTCTGACGTGAGTGACCAGTTTCTGGCGCACACTCTGACGTGAGTGACCAGTTTCTGGCGCACACTCTGACGTGAGTGACCAGTTTCTGGCGCACACTCTGACGTGAGAGTGACCAGTTTCTGGCGAACACTCTGACGTGAGAGTGACCAGTTTCTGGCGCACACTCTGACGTGAGTGACCAGTTTCTGGCGCACACTCTGACGTGAGTGACCAGTTTCTGGCGCACACTCTGACGTGAGTGACCAGTTTCTGGCGAACACTCTGACG
Organism: Cherax destructor; assembly: GCA_009830355.1. Lineage (NCBI taxonomy): Eukaryota > Metazoa > Arthropoda > Malacostraca > Decapoda > Parastacidae > Cherax > Cherax destructor. The sequence continues at coordinate 93,938 of WNWK01007400.1, read as the reverse complement.
TGAGAGTGACCAGTTTCTGGCGCACACTCTGACGTGAGAGTGACCAGTTTCTGGCGCACACTCTGACGTGAGAGTTACCAGTTTCTGGCGCACACTCTGACGTGAGAGTGACCAGTTTCTGGCGCACACTCTGACGTGAGAGTGACCAGTTTCTGGCGCACACTCTGACGTGAGAGTGACCAGTTTCTGGCGCACACTCTGACGTGAGAGTGACCAGTTTCTGGCGCACACTCTGACGTGGGAGTGACCAGTTTCTGGCGTACACTCTGACGTGGGAGTGACCAGTTTCTGGCGAACACTGACGTGAGAGTGACCAGTTTGTGGCGCACACTCTGACGTGAGTGACCAGTTTCTGGCGCACACTCTGACGTTAGAGTGACCAGTTTTTGGCGAACACTCTGACGTGAGAGTGACCAGTTTCTGGCGCACACTCTGACGTGAGTGACCAGTTTCTGGCGCACACTCTGACGTGAGTGACCAGTTTCTGGCGCACACTCTGACGTGAGAGTGACCAGTTTCTGGCGAACACTCTGACGTGAGAGTGACCAGTTTCTGGCGCACACTCTGACGTGAGTGACCAGTTTCTGGCGCACACTCTGACGTGAGTGACCAGTTTCTGGCGCACACTCTGACGTGAGAGTGACCAGTTTCTGGCGAACACTCTGACGTGAGTGACCAGTTTCTGGCGAACACTTTGACGTGAGGTGACCAGTTTCTGGCGCACACTCTGACGTGAGAGTGACCAGTTTGTGGCGCACACTCTGACGTGAGTGACCAGTTTCTGGCGCACACTCTGACGTGAGGTGACCAGTTTCTGGCGCACACTCTGACGTGAGAGTTACCAGTTTCTGGCGCACACTCTGACGTGAGTGACCAGTTTCTGGCGCCCACTCTGACGTGAGAGTGACCAGTTTCTGGCGCACACTCTGACGTGAGAGTGACCAGTTTCTGGCGCACACTCTGACGTGAGAGTGACCAGTTTCTGGCGCACACTCTGACGTGGGAGTGACCAGTTTCTGGCGTACACTCTGACGTGGGAGTGACCAGTTTCTGGCGAACACTGACGTGAGTGACCAGTTTGTGGCGCACACTCTGACGTGAGTGACCAGTTTCTGGCGCACACTCTGACGTGGAGTGACCAGTTTCTGGCGAACACTCTGACGTGAGAGTGACCAGTTTCTGGCGCACACTCTGACGTGAGTGACCAGTTTCTGGCGCACACTCTGACGTGAGTGACCAGTTTCTGGCGCACACTCTGACGTGAGTGACCAGTTTCTGGCGAACACTCTGACGTGAGAGTGACCAGTTTCTGGCGCACACTCTGACGTGAGTGACCAGTTTCTGGCGCACACTCTGACGTGAGTGACCAGTTTCTGGCGAACACTCTGACGTGAGAGTGACCAGTTTCTGGCGAACACTCTGACGTGAGTGACCAGTTTCTGGCGAACACTCTGACGTGAGAGTGACCAGTTTCTGGCGAACACTCTGACGTGAGAGTGACCAGTTTCTGGCGAACACTCTGACGTGAGAGTGACCAGTTTCTGGCGAACACTCTGACGTGAGAGTGACCAGTTTCTGGCGTACACTCTGACGTGGGAGTGACCAGTTTCTGGCGAACACTGACGTGAGAGTGACCAGTTTGTGGCGCACACTCTTAAGGGACACGTAAGGACAAGGACAAGTGTTTCCTGACGCGGGTCTTAGTCATATGATGACCCACAATTGGAGCTTTTGGTCATCTGACCGAGACCTTCCGCTGGCTTACCCCTCCACTCCTTTAAAAATTCTAGTTATGTTTTTAACCATTTAGGGTCACTTAAAGTGTCATGTCTGCGCACTAGCGAGGCAGTTACTGAATAAATGATGGTGAGTGTGTTTTCTTTGTGCACTGGGCGTGGTGGGTGCTGCACTGGGTATGCTGGGTTGTGAACTGGGTGCACTGGGCGACTCACAGGTGACAGAGGCAGTAGCAGCAGCACTGATAAAGGGAAACAACTTAGACAGTAAAGCACTGTTGAGTTATTTAGGGGTTAAGTTAATACAGTATTTAACCCGCCTTGGGATCAAATGACTCACTGTTGACACTCAAGCGATAAATTTCCTGCTTATTCACACAGTTCAACTCCCTCTGTTGACAGTCTCTACAATGCTGACAGTTCAACTCCCTCTGTTGACAGTCTCTACAATCTTCCTATTTCTTAACGACCACTTAAAGTCTAGCGTAAGTAAGCAGTTTCTATTTTAGTAGTAAAACCTGTAAATTATGTAGAGTTTTTTAATTACTCTGGTATGGATGACGGGGGTCACAGCTGCGGTGTGGATGTCACGGGGTCACAACTCTGGTATGGATGACAGGGGTCGCAGCTGCGGTGTGGATATCATGGGGTCACAACTCTGTTATGGATGACAGGGGGTCGCAGCTGAGGTGTGGATGTCATGGGGTCACAACTCTGGTATGGATGACGGGGGTCGCAGCTGCGGTGTGGATGTCATGGGGTCACAACTCTGTTATGGATGACAGGGGGTCGCAGCTGAGGTGTGGATGTCATGGGGTCACAACTCTGGTATGGATGACAGGGGGTCGCAGCTGAGGTGTGGATGTCATGGGGTCACAACTTTGTCATTGATGACAGGGGGTCGCAGCTGCGGTGTGGATATTAGGGGGTCACAACTCTGGTATGGATGACAGGGGGTCGCAGCTGAGGTGTGGATGTCATGGGGTCACAACTCTGGTATGGATGACGGTATGGATGACGGTGTGGATGACGGTGTGGATGTCACGGGGTCACAACTCTGGTATGGATGACAGGGGTCACAGCTGTGGTGTGGATGTCACGGGGTCACAACTCTGGTATGGATGACGGGGGTCACAGCTGTGGTGTGGATGTCACGGGGTCACAACTCTGGTATGGATGACGGGGGTCACAGCTGTGGTGTGGATGTCACGGGGTCACAACTCTGGTATGGATGACGGGGGTCACAGCTGCGGTGTGGATGTCACGGGGTCACAACTCTGGTATAGATGACGGGGGTCGCAGCTGCGGTGTGGATGTCACGGGGTCACAACTCTGGTATGGATGACGGGGGTCACAGCTGCGGTGTGGATGTCACGGGGTCACAACTCTGGTATGGATGACAGGGGGTCACAGCTGCGGTGTGGATGTCACGGGGGTCACAACTCTGGTATGGATGGCGGGGGGGTCACAGCTGCGGTGTGGATGTCACTGGGTCACAACTCTGGTATGGATGACGGGGGTCGCAGCTGCGGTGTGGGTGTCACGGGGTCACAACTCTGGTATGGATGACGGGGGTCACAGCTGCGGTGTGGATGCACGGGGTCACAACTCTGGTATGGATGACAGGGAGGCGCGACTCAATTGTGGATGACAGTGTCGCGACTGTGACATGGATGACAGTTCTCGGACTAGTGGAACCTTCATCAGAATCATTCATGGCGCAAATATTTTGTAAATGACCAGAGAAGTATGTGAGTTACTCAGTACTTCGTTGATGTGATGTGACGCTGACTATTTTTGTTTTATTAATAATAATTCTTAGGTCTCTCTCTATCTCTCTCTCTCTCTCTCTCTGTTGTTTTCAAGATATTGTAACTAAGTTTACGTCATTCATGTGACCTCGTTTTGGTTTCCTAATCTTCCATTGTATGTAGTTTATTTACCTTTAATTTCATCATTCATCTATCACTTCATTTCCCTAATGTTTTTTTTTTATTATCCGCTGAAACCTCATTGATTCCGGTAAGTCATTAATTCCGGTAAGTCATTCCGGTAAGTCATTCCGGTAAGTCATTCCGGTAAGTCATTCCGGTAAGTCATTCCGGTAAGTCATTCCGGTAAGTCATTCCGGTAAGTCATTCCGGTAAGTCATTCCGGTAAGTCATTCCGGTAAGTCATTCCGGTAAGTCATTCCGGTAAGTC
>WNWK01007400.1:0-85000 GCA_009830355.1 Cherax destructor | reverse complement strand
TCATATGGAGTCCATCAGATACTGAATTACTCCTGTGTGATAACCTGGAGGGTATTCCTGGAGTCTACCTGGAGGGTATTCCTGGAGTCTACCTGGAAAGTATTCCGGGGATCAACGCCCCCGCGGCCCCGTCAACGTTGGTAAACTGGCAAGAGAAAGTAGTCTGTAGGAAAACGTAGAAAATAACTTTGATATATTTGTGTCATGCATTAAGAATAATATTAGAAGAAAAGAATATAATGAATATAAATGTCACACTTAATATGTATACTGTGTATACACCAATACAGAAAACAGAAGGGGAAAGAGGTATTTTCAAACCAGGTTTATCTGTCAAGCTGGTAATGGTTGACTGCAGTCAGGCAGGGGCGAAGGACGCGCCATGTATCTCGTGCGAATAACAACACCGGGAAGCATAGATCTGCTGCCGCTGGAACACATTTGGCTGAAAAATATAGCTAGGACCTTTGTGACTGAGAGTGTTTCTGTGTGACAGACGAGGCTATATTACATGGGCTTTCCATAGACAAGCATCCTGGTTTGTGGAGCTCTGTGTCACTGTACGGAGGATATCTTAAGTCTTCCCTGGAAAAATATGTTGTGGTCGGTGGTAAGTGAGCATGTGTCTTGCGGTAAGTTAGGCAGTGTTAGGGGGACATTTATGGTTGTTATGGTCTCTGCCCTGCAGCCAGCTATTACCATCCCCAGTGATGCAACCACCATTACCACCACCACCACCACATCTCATTATTCACACCGTCCCCACTACCGCAAATATCACCATCTAAAGCATTACCACCTCTGCCATCAACACTATTAATGCTGTCCCCACCAACACAACCATTACCATCACCAGCGCCACCATACTTGACTCACCAAGAGTCCAGTACACCATCCTGGCCACGTACCACCATACTTGACTCACCTGTCGTTGCAGCTATGGTATTGTTGCAGCTATGGTATTATGACAGTCATGGTATTATGACAGTCATGGTATTATGACAGTCATGGTATTGTAAAGTTTATCATGCTGGTTCCTCTTACTCTTCCTATAGTAATTATTAATAACTAAGTGTAAACGTATTTGGTATATATTTTAGCTGGTCGTTTCTTTCTCCTATTATTGTCCTCTCCTCGTCTTACACTTTAATTGCAACATTTTAAGAGTTTTTTTCTATTGACAAAGAATGTATTTTGTTCAAGCGTAAATTTTGAGTTTGCTAATGTTGTTGCGCCTTAATAATAATAAGGATCTGCGAGTCCTTGGTTCACCCAGAGGTGTAAGGAGGCAAAAACTAAGTGCACTAGAGAATGGAAAAAGTACATAAGACAAAGGACCCAGGAAAATAAAGAGATTAGCCGAAGCGCCAGAAACGAATATGCACAGGTAAGAAGGGAGACTCAGCGACAATATGAAAATGATATAGCATCAAAAGTCAAGTCTGACCCGAAGCTGTTGTATAGCCACATCAGGAGGAAAACAACAGTCAAGGACCAGGTAATCAGGCTGAGGAAGGAAGGTGGGGAGTTCACAAGAAACGACCAAGAGGTATGTGAGGAGCTCAACATGAGATTTAAAGAAATATTTACAGAGGAGACAGGAAGGACTCCAGGAGGTGAAGAAGCTGCTATGTGAACTCGTTACCTCAAAAGCGGTGGGACCGGACAGCATTTCTCCGTGGGTCCTTAGAGAGGGAGCAGAGATGTTGTGTGTGCCACTAACAAAAATCTTCAACACATCCATTGAAACTGGGCAACTACCTGAGGCGTGGAAGATGGCAAATGTAGTCCCAGTTTTTAAGAAAGGAGACAGACACGAGGCATTAAACTATAGACCTGTGTCACTTACGTGTATAGTATGCAAAGTCATGGAGAAGATCATCAGGAGGAGAGTGGTGGAGCACCTAGAAAGACACAAGCTTATAAACGACAACCAGCACGGTTTCAGGGAAGGAAAATCCTGTGTCACAAACCTACTGGAGTTTTATGACAAGGTAACAGAAGTAAGACACGAGAGAGAGGGGTGGATAGACTGCATTTTCTTGGACTGCAAGAAGGCGTTCGACACAGTTCCTCACAAGAGGTTAATGCAAAAGCTAGGGGATCAGGCACACGTAACAGGAAAGGCACTGCAATGGATCAGAGAATATCTGACAGGGAGGCAACAACGAGTCATGGTACGTGACGAGGTGTCAGAGTGGGCACATGTGACGAGTGCGGTTCCACAAGGGTCAGTCCTAGGACCTGTACTGTTTTTGGTATATGTGAATGACATAACAGAAGGGATAGACTCAGAAGTGTCCCTGTTTGCAGATGATGTGAAGTTAATGAGAAGAATTAAATCAGTCGAGGATCAGGCAGGACTACAAAGAGACCTGGAGAGGCTACAAGCCTGGTCCAGTAACTGGCTCCTTGAATTTAACCCTGCCAAATGTAAAGTCATGAATATCGGGGAAGGGCAAAGAAGACCGCAGACAGAGTATAGTCTAGGTGGCCAAAGACTGCAAACCTCACTCAAGGAAAAAGATTTTGGGGTGAGTATAATACCGAGCACATCTCCTGAGGCACACATCAATCAAATAACTTCTGCAGCATACGGGCGGCTGGCAAACCTAAGAATAGCATTCCAATACCTCACTAAGGAATCATTCAAGACTCTGTACACCATATACGTCAGGCCCATACTGGAGTATGCAGCACCAGTTTGGAACTCACACCTGGTCAAGCACGTCAAGAAATTAGAGAAAGTGCAGAGGTTTGCAACAAGACTAGTCCCAGAGCTAAGGGGATTGTCCTACGAAGAAAGGTTAAGGGAAATCGGCCTGACGACACTAGAGGACAGGAGGGTTAGGGGAGACATGATAACGACATATAAAATACTGCGAGGAATAGATAAGGTGGACAGAGACAAGGGGTCACAATTGGAATTTGAAGACTCCTATGAGTCAAAGGAATGTTAGGAAGTATTTCTTCAGTCATAGAGTTGTCAGGAAGTGGAATAGCCTAGAAAGCGACGTAGTGGAGGCAGGAACTATACATAGTTTTAGGACGAGGTTTGATAAAGCTCATGGAGCAGGGAGAGAGAGGACCTAGTAGCAATCAGTGAAGAGGCGGGGCCAGGAGCTATGACTCGACCCCTGCAACCACAAATAAGTGAGTACACACGCACACACACACACACAAACACACACACACACACACACACACGCACACACACGCACGCACACACGCACACACACGCACACACACAGAGGAGACATGATAATGACATACAAAATACTGCGGGGAATTGACAAGGTAGACAGTGAAAGGATCACACACACGCACACACACGCACGCACACACGCACACACACACACACACAGAGGAGACATGATAACGACATACAAAATACTGCGGGGAATTGACAAGGTAGACAGTGACAGGATGTTCCAGAGAGGGAACACAGAAACAAGGGGACACAACTGGAAGCTGAACACTCAGATGAGTCAAAGGGATGTTAGGAAGCATTTCTTCAGCCATAGAGTAGTCAGGAAGTGGAATAGTCTAGAGAAAGATATAGTGGAGGCAGTAACAATACATAGTTTTAAGACGAGGTATGATAAAGCTCATGGAGCAGGGAGAGCAGAGACCCAGTAGCAGACAGCGAAGAGGCGGGGCCAGGAGCTGAGTCTCGACCCCTGCAACCACAATTAGGTGAGTACACACGCACACACGCACGCACACACGCGCACACACACACACACTGAAGACATAGCTAATTTAATTCTTTCAAAAAAGTTTGAAGTAACAAGGTGAGAGTGGCTACACTGTAACAGTGGCTACACTGTACCAGTGGCTACACTGTACCAGTGGCTACACTGTAACAGTGGCTACACTGTACCAGTGGCTACACTGTAACAGTGGCTACACTGTAACAGTGGCTACACTGTACCAGTGGCTACACTGTACCAGTGGCTACACTGTACCAGTGGCTACACTGTACCAGTGGCTACACTGTAACAGTGGCTACACTGTACCAGTGGCTACACCGTAACAGTGGCTACACTGTACCAGTGGCTACACTGTAACAATGGCTACACTGTACCAGTGGCTACACTGTACCAGTGAGCTACACTGTACCAGTGGCTACACTGTACCAGTGGCTACACTGTACAGTGGCTACACTGTACCAGGGCTACACTGTAACAGTGGCTACACTGTACAGTAACTACACTGTAACAGTGGCTACACTGTAACAGTGCTACACTGTAACAGTGGACGTACAGCACTGTACCAGTGGCTACACTGTACCAGTAGCTACACTGTACCAGTGGCTACACTGTAACAGTGGCTACACTGTAACAGTGCCTACACTGTACCATTGGCTACACTGTAACAGTGGCTACACTGTAACAGTGGCTACACTGTAACAGTATCTACACTGTAACAGTGGCTACACTGTAACAGTGGCTACACTGTACCAGTGGCTACACTGTAACAATGGCTACACTGTACCAGTGGCTATACTGTAACAGTGGCTACACTGTAACAGTGGCTACACTGTAACAGTGGCTACACTGTAACAGTAGCTACACTGTAACAGTAGCTACACTGTAACAGTGGCTACACTGTACCAGTAACTACACTGTAACAGTGGCTACACTGTACCAGTAACTACACTGTAACAGTGGCTACACTGTACCAGTGGCTACACTGTAACAGTAGCTACACTGTACCAGTGGCTACACTGTAACAGTGGCTACACTGTAACAGTAGCTACACTGTAACAGTAGCTACACTGTAACAGTGGCTACACTGTAACAGTAGCTACACTTTAACAGTGGCTACACTGTAACAGTGGCTACACTGTAACAGTTGCTACACTGTAACAGTGGCTACACTGTAACAGTGGCTACACTGTACCAGTGGCTACACTGTACCAGTAGCTACACTGTAACAGTAGCTACACTGTAACAGTGGCTACACTTTACCAGTGGCTACACTTTAACAGTGGCTACACTGTAACAGTGGCTACACTGTAACAGTGGCTACACTGTACCAGTGGCTACACTGTAACAGTGGCTACACTGTACCAGTGGCTACACTGTACCAGTGGCTACACTGTAACATTGGCTACACTGTACCAGTGGCTACACTGTAACAGTGGCTACACTGTACAGTGGCTACACTGTAACAGTGGCTACACTGTACCAGTGGCTACACTGTAACAGTGGCTACACTGTAACAGTGGCTACACTGTAACAGTGGGTACACTGTAACAGTGGCTACACTGTAACAGTGGCTACACTGTAACAGTGGCTACACTGTACCAGTGCTACACTGTACAGTGGCTACACTGTCCAGTGGCTACACTGTACAGTAGCTACACTGTAACAGTGGCTACACTGTACAGTGGCTACACTGTACAGTGGCTACACTGTAACAGTGGCTACACTGTAACAGTGGCTACACTGTACAGTGCTACACTGTAACGTGGCTACACTGTAACAGTGGCTACACTGTAACAGTGGCTACACTGTAACAGTGGCTACACTGTAACAGTGGCTACACTGTAAGTGGCTACACTGTAACAGTGGCTACACTGTAACAGTTTCTACACTATAACAGTGGCTACACTGTAACAGTGGCTACACTGTAACAGTGGCTACACTGTACCAGTGGCTACACTGTACCAGTAGCTACACTGTAACAGTGGCTACACTGTAACAGTGGGTACACTGTAACAGTGGCTACACTGTAACAGTGGCTACACTGTAACAGTGACTACACTGTAACAGTGGCTACATTGTAACAGTGGCTACACTGTAACAGTGGCTACACTGTACTAGTGGCTACACTGTAACAGTGGCTACACTGTAACAGTGGCTACACTGTAACAGTGGCTACACTGTACCTAGTGGCTACACTGTAACAGTGGCTACACTGTAACAGTGGCTACACTGTAACAGTGGCTACACTGTAACAGTGGCTACACTGTAACAGTGGCTACACTGTAACAGTGGCTACACTGTAACAGTGGCTACACTGTACCAGTGGCTACACTGTACCAGTGGCTACACTGTACCAGTGGCTACACTGTACCAGTGGCTACACTGTAACAGTGGCTACACTGTAACAGTGGCTACACTGTAACAGTGGCTACACTGTAACAGTGGCTACACTGTAACAGTGGCTACACTGTAACAGTGGCTACACTGTAACAGTGGCTACACTGTAACAGTGGCTACACTGTAACAGTGGCTACACTGTAACAGTGGCTACACTGTAACAGTGGCTACACTGTAACAGTGGCTACACTGTAACAGTGGCTACACTGTAACAGTGGCTACACTGTACCAGTGGCTACACTGTAACAGTGGCTACACTGTAACAGTGGCTACACTGTACCAGTAGCTACACTGTACCAGTAGCTACACTGTACCAGTAGCTACACAATACAGTAGCTACACAATACAGTAGCTACACTGTACCAGTAGACTACTACAATTACGGGTGAGTACACAATACAGTAGCTACACTGTACCAGTAGCTACACAGTACCAGTAGCTACACTGTACCAGTAGCTACACAATACAGTAGCTACACAATACAGTAGCTACACTGTACCAGTAGCTACACTGTACCAGTAGCTACACAATACCAGTAGCTACACTAGTAGCTCAGTACCAGTAGCACAAGTACCAGTAGCTACACAATACAGTAGCTACACATCATAGCTACACGACCAGTAGCTACACTGTACCAGTAGCTACACAATACAGTAGCTACACAATACCAGTAGGCTAACACAGTAGCCAAATGTAGCTACACAATACAGTAGCTACACTGTACCAGTAGCTACACTGTACAGTAGCTACACAATACAGTAGCTACACAATACCAGTAGCTACACTGTACCAGTAGCTACACAATACAGTAGCTACACTGTACCAGTAGCTACACAATACAGTAGCTACACTGTACCAGTAGCTACACTGTACCAGTAGCTACACATTACAATAGCTACACTGTACCAGTAGCTACACAATACAGTAGCTACACTCTCCAGGTAGACTCCAGGTAGACACAGTACCAGTAACTTCTCAGTACCAGTAGCTACACTGTACCAGTGGCTACAGTGTACCAGTAACTATACAGCACCAGTAGCTACACAGTACACAGTAGCTACACAGTACACAGTAACTACACAGTACCAGTAGCTACACAGTACACAGTAACTACACAGTATCTACACAGTACACTGTACCTACACAGTACACTATACCTACACAGTTCACTGTAGCTACACAGTACCTACACAGTACCAGTAGCTACACAGTACAAGTAGCTACACAGTAGCTACACAGTACACAGTAGCTATACAGTACCAGTAACTACACAGTACACAGTAGCGACATAGTACCTACACAGTACCTACACAGTACACAGTACCTACACAGTACACAGTACCTACACAGTACCTACACAGTACACAGTAGCTAAAGAGTACATAGTAGTTACACAGTAGCTATACAGTACCAGTAACTACACAGTACACAGTAGCGACATAGTACCTACACAGTACCTACACAGTACACAGTACATACCTAGTACCTACACAGTACACAGTAACTACAGAGTACACAGTAGCTACACAGTACACAGTAGCTACAGAGTACATAGTAGTTACACAGTAGCTACACAGTACCAGTAACTACACAGTAGCTACAGAGTACCAGTAGCTACACAGTACACAGTAGCGACATAGTACCTACACAGTACCTACACAGTACACAGTACCTACACAGTACACAGTACCTACCTAGTACCTACACAGTACACAGTAACTACAGAGTACACAGTAGCTACACAGTACACAGTAGCTACAGAGTACATAGTAGTTACACAGTAGCTACACAGTACCAGTAACTACACAGTAGCTACAGAGTACCAGTAGCTACACAGTACCTACAAAGTACACAGTAGCTACACAATACCAGTAACTACACAGTAGCTACACAGTACCAGTAGCTTCACAGTACACAGTAGCTACACAGTACACAGTAGCTACACAGTAGCTACACAGTACACAGTAACTACACAGTACACAGTAGCTACACAGTACCAGTAGCTACACAGTACACAGTAGCCACACAGTACACAGTATATACACAGTACCAGTAACTACACAGTACACAGTAGCTACACAGTACACAGTAGCTACACAGTACACAGTAGCTACACAGTACCAGTAACTACACAGTACACAGTAGCTACACAGTACATAGTAAATACACAGTACACAGTAGCTACACAGTGCACAGTAACTACACAGTACACAGTAACTACACAGGAGCTACACAGTACACAGTAACTACACAGTTTCTACTCAGTACACAGTAACTACACAGTACACAGTAGCTACACAGTACACAGTAGCTACATAGTGCCAGTAACTACACAGTACACAGTAGCTACACAGTACACAGTAACTACACAGTACACAGTAACTACACAGTACACAGTAGCTACACACTACCAGTAACTACACAGTACACAGTAGCTACACAGTACATAATAACTTCACAGTTCACAGTAGCTACACAGTACACAGAAACTACACAGTACACAGTAGCTACACAGTACACAGTAGCTACACAGTACACAGAAACTACACAGTACACAGTAGCTACACAGTACACAGAAACTACACAGTACACATTAGCTACACAGTACACCCACCATCTTAGGGGAACAAGGCAGGTCTATATCTTAGTAAACATGGCGGGGCGTCAAGTACACTTTTTCTTTTATTTGTTTGTGGCCTCCAGGAGCCAGCACCGGTGTCGACCCTGACAACAGCAGTGCCAGCAGCAGTGCCAGCAGCAGTGCCAGCAGCAGTGCCAGCAGCAGTGCCAGCAGCAGTGCCAGCAGCAGTGCCAGCAGCAGTGCCAGCAGCAGTGTCAGCAGCAGTGCCAGCAACAGTGCCAGCAGCAGTGCCAGCAGCAGTGCCAGCAGCAGTGCCAGCAGCAGTGCCAGCAGCAGTGCCAGCAGCAGTGCCAGCAGCAGTGCCAGCAGCAGTGCCAGCAGCAGTGCCAGCAGCAGTGTCAGCAGCAGTGCCAGCAGCAGTGCCAGCAGCAGTGCTAGCAGCAGTGCCAGCAGTTAAAATGTTCTGTTTCAGTTTACGAGTGTTACACATTACTATCTTTCTCTGTTTTCTTTCAGTAAAATTATATATAAAATTATATATATATATATATATATATATATATATATATATATATATATATATATATATATATATATATATATATATATATATATATATATATATATATATATATATATATATATATATTCTAGGTAGTAGGTTGGTAGACAGCAACCGCCCAGGGAGGTACCACCGTCCTGCCAAGTGAGTGTAAAACAAAAGCTTGTAATTGTTTTACATGATGGTAGGATTGCTGGTGTCTTTTTTCTGTCTCATAAACATGCAAGATTTCAGGTATGTCTTGTTACTTCTACTTACACTTAGGTCACACTACACATTCATGTACAAGCATATATATACACACCCCTCTGGGTTTTCTTCTATTTTCTTACTAGTTCTTGTTCTTATTTCCTCTTATCTCCATGGGGAAGTGGAACAGAATTCTTCCTCCGTAAGCCATGAGGGTCGTAAGAGGCGACTAAAATGCCGGGAGCAAGGAGCTAGTAACCCCTTCTCCTGTATACATTACTAAAGTTAAAAAGAGAAACTTTTGTTTTTCTCTTTGGGCCACCCCGCCTTGGTGGGCCACCCCGCCTTGGTGGGCCACCCTGCCTTGGTGGGAAACGACCGATTTGTTGAAAGAATATATATATATATAATGTATCTCGTATCTTTAATTTAACACATTCACATTGAATGTGTTAAGATGAGTATAGTATGTATTTCGATGTGTATGTATATATGTATGTGTGTGTGTGTGTGTGTGTGTGTGTGTATGTGTGTGTATGTATATATGTTTGTGTGTGTGTGTGTATGTGTGTGTGTGAATCTCAGTATATGTTCACTTAATGCCAATAGACTTGCGATTTCTTGACTGGTGGTGTACAGGTGACATGCAGCCTTGATGACCTTCGTGTGGTCGATAGAATTTAAACCCAACAAACCAGCCTACACATTTAACGTCGCCGTCACGACATAAAACATTATAGGAATTATTTCGTATTTATTTTCAATGTTTACCATACGACGAGTAGCATTAGGAGAACACGGATGAGTGCCTGCTGGCCTGGTCCTACTGGCCCGGTCCTGCTGACCCGGTCCCGCTGGCCCGGTCCCACTGGCTCGGTCCTATTGATCCGATCCTGCTGGCCCGGTCCCGGTGGCCCATGATAATCTCATCCATACTAATCTCACTATCTATTTTGGGAGCGTGAGAAGTGTCAACAAGTGCACCTGACACGAGTCCTGACCCACCTTCCTCTATCATCTTCCTCTATAATTTACCCTCAGAGGGGGATGCCTTTATGCTGCAGAATGGCTCTTGAGCCAGAGAAGCGTCGCCAGTCTCACTTTCGAGTCTGATTCCACCCCATTCATTAGGCTCTGTGTGACCCTTACTGATTTAGCCCTTACCTGTAAATATAATAGGCCATACCGCTTATTGAAGAACAATAAGGAATAATACCGTGACTGGAACAATACACAAATATAACCCGAACATAGGAGAAAGTGGTTTATAGCGACGTTTCGGTCCTAATTGTACCATTTACTATCAACAGTGTGAGGGGCCAGCTAATATTCCAAGTCGGACCGAAACGTCGTCATCAGTTTCTACGTGCGGGTCCTTTGTGTAAGTGACACTAATGTAAACTCTTTTTGGTGATAAATTTCATGTTCATTTCTGTTCGTGTTGATCATGATAGTTTAATTCTGAGGAGTGAGAGGACATACACGTAACACGGGAGTGTTATGGGTGGCTAGTCTTCTAGCCTCGGTTTATATGGCTAGTCTTCTAGCCTCGGTTTATATGGTTAGTCTTCTAGCCTCAGTTTATATGGCTAGTCCTCTAGCCTCGGTTTATATGGCTAGTCCTCTAGCCTCGGTTTACGTGGCTAGTCCTCTAGCCTCGGTTTATATGGCTAGTCTTCTAGCCTCGGTTTATATGGCTAGTCTTCTAGCCTCAGTTTATATGGCTAGTCCTCTAGCCTCGGTTTATATGGCTAGTCCTCTAGCCTCGGTTTACATGGCTAGTCCTCTAGCCTCGGTTTATATGGCTAGTCCTCTAGCCCCGGTTTATATGGCTAGTCTTCTAGCCTCTGTTTATATGGCTAGTCCTCTAGCCTCGGTTTATATGGCTAGTCCTCTAGCCCCGGTTTATATGGCTAGTCTTCTAGCCTCGGTTTATATGGCTAGTCCTCTAGCCTCGGTTTACGTGGCTAGTCCTCTAGCCTCGGTTTATATGGCTAGTCTTCTAGCCTCGGTTTATATGGCTAGTCTTCTAGCCTCGGTTTATATTGCTAGTCCTCTAGCCTCGGTTTATATGGCTAGTCCTCTAGCCTCGGTTTACATGGCTAGTCCTCTAGCCTCGGTTTATATGGCTAGTCCTCTAGCCCCGGTTTATATGGCTAGTCTTCTAGCCTCGGTTTATATGGCTAGTCCTCTAGCCTCGGTTTATATAGCTAGTCCTCTAGCCCCGGTTTATATGGCTAGTCTTCTAGCCTCGGTTTATATGGCTAGTTCTCTAGCCTCGGTTTACATGGTTTGTCTTCCTTCGTTAGTTTATATATGTGTACTTACAGTAATTGTTTCTTAGGAGTTCGGCTGTCCTAAATAACTTGTTTTTGCTTCTATTAGATAAAATCAATTTGATTAAAAAAAAATTATTTTTTTATTTTCATATTCTGGTGCAGCTTACATATGTGTTTCAGGCGGTCATATGTAGGCCTACCGGACAGTGGGTAACAGCTGGGGTGGTGGAGTAACAGCTGGGGTGGTGGAGTAACAGCTGGGGTGGTGGAGTAATAGCTGGGGTGGTGGAGTAACAGCTGGGGTGGTGGAGTAACAGCTGGGGTGGTGGAGTAACAGCTGGGGTGGTGGAGTAACAGCTGGGGTGGTGGAGTAACAGCTGGAGTGATGGAGAAACAGCTGGAGTGATGGAGTGACATAAACAGAGGAAGTACAATAACGGAGGAGCAACAGCTGCAGAGAGTGGAGTAACAGATGTAGGGAGTGGAGTAACAGAAGAACAACAGAATGGAGGAAAGCGAGCAACCGATAGAGGGAGTCTTGTAACAGAAGAACAAAAGATGGAGGGAGTCTTGTAACAGAAGAACAAAAGATGGAGGGAGTCTTGTAACAGAGGAACAAAAGATGGAGGGAGTCTTGTAACAGAAGAACAAAAGATGGAGGGAGTCTTGCAACAGAGGAACAAGACATGGAGGAAGTGGATCAACAGATGGAGGAAGTAAAGCAACAGAAAAAAACAGACGGAGAGGAGCAACAAAAGCAAAAAGATAGAGGAGACTCTTGTTGAGTAAGAAAACAGTAGAGACAAACAGGAAGTGAGGCAACAACTTCAGGCCACACTAATGTGTCTCTTCCTGATAACTTACCCAGAAGTTGTAAACGAATGTGGCAGTGGCACTCAGGGGACTAGAGGTGCCACCAGGCAGTTACCGGGAACTGGACGTGCCACCAGGCAGCTACCAGGGACCGGACGTGCCACCAAGCAGCTACCAGGGACTGGAGGTGCCACCTGGCAGCTACCAGGGACTGGAGGTCCCCCCAGGCAGCTACCAGAGACTGGAGGTGCCACCAACCAGGCAGCTACCAGGGACTGGAGGGGCCATCAGACTGCTACCAGGGATTGGAGGTGCCACCTGGCAGCTACCAGAGACTGGAGGAGCAACCAGGCAGCTACCAGGGACTGTAGGTGCCCCCAGGCAGCTACCAGGGACTGGAGGTGCCACCAACCAGGCAGCTACCAGGGACTGGAGGTGCCACCTGGCAGCTACCAGGGACTGGAGGTGCCACCAGGCAGCTACCAGAGACTGGAGGTGCCACCAACCAGGCAACTACCAGGGACTGGATGTGCCACTAGGCAGTTACCAGGGACTGGATGTGCCACCAAGGCAGCTACCAGAGACTGGAGGTGCCACCAGGCAGGCAGCTACCAGGGCCTGGAAGTGCCACTAGTTATCTATTAAGAGTAGCTAGCTGGTGGGAGGGTGAGAAGGAGGAATATAGAGTTATGGGAGGGACAGTGGCACTCAGGGGAGGAAGGTGCCAACGTGAGAGGGAGGGAGGAACAGAAAATTGTGGTAGAGAGCATTATGAATGAATAATTAAACAGTCAGTGCGATGGGCACTGAATTCTTTACATTATTTTAGTGATCATCACACAAGCACTTCTTGCATTTCTTCTGTGATCAGTCACGGTGTCTGTTATGGTTGTAGAGTTCTCTGAGCCCCATACTTGACAACTGTATTATGTATGGCAGCCACTTATAAATGTCAACCAATCAGGATGAGAGGATAACCTGCAGACTATGTGACATTAAACTCAACCTCTGGTCTGGAGATAGTTTCTCACTAGCTCTGGCTGATTACACTTTCTGGTCTTACTTGTATGAGTTTATAAGCCAGTGAGCGAACTAACTTAGCTCTCTCTCTTTCTCTCTCTCTCTCTCTCTCTCTCTCTCTCTCTTCTCACTTTAAGTACTGCATTATTCTTGTGGGTTTAGCGCTTAGTTGTGATTATAATAATTGATCTGCTGCACAGCTTCGTAAACTAATTCGCAATATGGCCTCCCTGTCTGATGTGTCTGATAGACAGAGTTCGATGCTAGTCTCCGCTCCTCACTCCTGGTAGAGTTCGATGCTAGTCTCCGCTCCTCACTCCTGGTAGAGTTCGATGCTAGTCTCCGCTCCTCACTCCTGGTAGAGTTCGATGCTAGTCTCCGCTCCTCACTCCTGGTAGAGTTCGATGCTAGTCTCCGCTCCTCACTCCTGGTAGAGTTCGATGCTAGTCTCCGCTCCTCACTCCTGGTAGAGTTCGATGCTAGTCTCCGCTCCTCACTCCTGGTAGAGTTCGATGCTAGTCTCCGCTCCTCACTCCTGGTAATCCACCAGTCGAAGGGACAAGCGCCAGTGTACCGTGTTTAGATTAGGATCTATCTGCTTCGTTGGTACTCGTAATGGCGAGGCTTACCTTTGTGATGGCGACGGAACAGCGTGAGAAGTGGAGGAGACAGTATCGTCGTACCTGTTATAAGCTTTTTAATGTGCAAAAATCAGTATCATTGGTACGTCGCTTCTCTGAGTCAGAGTTATTCGAGTCGTTCTAAAATCAGGTTTGAGCTCTGCAGTGACCAGTCTAGCACTGGGCGGCACCTGCTTACACAGCGTTTTATGAGAAGGCACACGAATTTACTTCTACCAATGTATTCCAACTAAATATAGAAACTGGTTTAAGTTAAACAGTAGATAACGAGGACACTCGTGCGTTGATTTTGCTAAGTAACAGTCAAAAAAAAAGTCACAATATGGTACAGGGCAGCAACCTCTTCAAATTTCAGTGACTTGGTCCAGTTGATTCAGGTGGATAACTTCATTGAATCTCTTAATAAAGACACTCTTGTCTTCCTGGACGACCTCTCCTTAAACTCATGGAAGCAGAAAAACAGGATGATAACTCTGAGGTAAATACACAGCTTTCGGAGAGAGCTCATTGATTTTCTTCCCAACAGTACTGTGAAGTCTGTGATCATAAAGGATATCTAGGGGAAAAAAGTTATGTTGGTGTACTGAAGAGGGAGACCAAGGGTGAACCACAACGCAACTCTAAACAACAGTCACAGGCAAGTACTGGTAGAGACAAGATGTTAGAGTCTATTGCATAAACCCTGACACCTCGTCACGGACTGTTTCAGACTTCAAGGAGAGTCTTCAGGAGATGGTAAGACTGGGAACACTTCTAAGACCAGTGATCAGGACCCCATAGAGAACATTTCTACATTGACATGTACTCCCGTGTCACTGGATGAAGACGAGACATGCATGGCCACCATCCACACACTGTGATACCCACAACTACCATCCACACACTGTGGTACCCACCACTACCATCCACACACTGTGGTACTCACCACTACCATCCACACACTGTGGTACCCACCACTACCATCCACACACTGTGGTACCCAACACTACCATCCACACACTGTGGGATCCACCACTACCATCCACACACTGGTAATCACAACTACCATCCACACACTGTGGTACCCACTACTACCATCCACACACTGTGGTACCCACCACTACCATCCACACACTGTGGTAATCACAACTACCATCCACACACTGTGGTACCCACCACTACCATCCACACACTGTGGTACCCACCACTACCATCCACACACTGTGGTACTCACCACTACCATCCACACACTGTGGTACCCACCACTACCATCCACACACTGTGGTACCCACCACTACCATCCACACACTGTGGTACCCACCACTACCATCCACACACTGTGGTACCCACCACTACCATCCACACACTGTGGGATCCACCACTACCATCCACACACTGTGGTAATCACAACTACCATCCACACACTGTGGTACCCACCACTACCATCCACACACTGTGGTACCCACCACTACCATCCACACACTGTGGTACTCACCACTACCATCCACACACTGTGGTACCCACCACTACCATCCACACACTGTGGTACCCACCACTACCATCCACACTGTGGTAATCACAACTACCATCCACAAACTGTGGTACCCACCACTACCATCCACACACTGTGGGATCCACCACTACCATCCACACACTATGGTACCCACAACTACCATCCACACACTGTGGGATCCACCACTACCATCCACACACTGGGGTACCCACCACTACCATTCCTGCTCTAAACACGTAAGGGTCATACAGCACCTGGGAAAGTAATTAGACTTTCTTCGAAGAAGAGACTTGTTGTAATTCCTCGGACCAAGAGCCCTTTACCAACCTCAAGGAGCCTTCCTTGAGGACTTCTTACAAAGAGACTTCCAGAGACTGAGAGGTAAGGGTCAGTCGGGTTCAAAGGCGCTTTGTGTGATGCAAGACTCTCTGTATTTCGCTGTAAACAGACTTTCTAAGACTCGATACAGTCTGTATCAAGTCTTTCTTTCAGACTCGACAGCAAAGTCTTGCTTGTCAAAAATAAAGGCCAGGAATTGAGAAATGTCAAGAGGGGAAACAATTCCATCTTTAAAACATGAATCTTTACAATGCGTGATAGAGATGATTGGTGTTGTCGGTCTTGTGAAGAGCACCTCGCGGCCACAGCTTGTCCCTCCTGAAGGAGCAGACTCTTGTAAAATGTTACTGAATACTGCTTGATAAAAGAGGAGGTTCTTGGTACACGAGACACGTGGTCTGACTACCCCAGGCGGTGGTGGTGATGGTGATAGCAAGTCACACTCACTATTTTGATCCTCGCTTTTATGTAGACCTTCTTGTCTGGTGATAATCTCTCTCTATTTCTCTCTCTCTCTCTCTCTCTCTCTCTCTCTCTCTCTCTCTCTCTCTCTCTCTCTCTCTCTCTCTCTCTCTCTCTCTCTCTCTCTCTCTCTCTCTCTCTCTCTCTCTCTCTCTCTTTTACACAGGGTTTGACAAGGTTAGGTTAAGGATCCTAGCTTACTAGCTATTTCAAGTTGGTTCTAACTAACAACTAAGCTGTTACTACATCAACTCATTTGAAAGCACTTTTATTGTTATGAAACATACAAGTAGGGAACAGGATGAAGTTGAGCTATCTGTGGGTCAACTTTTCATTTGATCAACTGACTTTATCTCGTTGACATCATAATGCTGTACAGATGAGTTCCAGACTCGAGTCATCCTGGATAAATGATCTCAGGTGAAGTGATGTTCTGGAGAAGGTTACAGCCAGAGTGAAGTGCTGCTTTCTGCCCGCTTATCTCTGTCTCTCTCTTCTCTCTTCTCTCTCTCTCTCTCTCTCTCTCTCTCTCTCTCTCTCTCTCTCTCTCTCTCTCTCTCTCTCTCTCTCTCTCTCTCTCTCTCTCTCTCTCTCTCTCTCTCTCTCAGACAGCTCTAACAACATAGAGCAACATAGAGTAGGCTGGTAGACAGCAACCACCCAGGGAGGTACTACCGTCCTGTGGTAGTAGGTTGGTAGACAGCAACCGCCCAGGGAGGTACTACCGTCCTGTGGTAGTAGTTTGGTAGACATCAACCACCCAGGGAGGTACTACCGTCCTGTGATAGTAGTTTGGTAGACATCAACCACCCAGGGAGGTACTACCGTCCTGTAGTAGTAGGTTGGTAGACAGCAACCACCCAGGGAGGTACTACCGTCCTGTAGTAGTAGGTTGGTAGACAGCAACCACCCAGGGAGGTACTACCGTCCTGCCAAGTGAGTGTAAAACAGAAGCCTGTAATTGTTTTACATGATGGTAGGATTGCTTGTGTCTTTTTTCTGTCTCATAAACATGCAAGATTTCAGCTACGTCTTGCTACTTCTACCAAGACGTAGGTAAAACTGGTCAATTAGCAAGAACTTATTTCAAATTAAGTCCTTTCTAAAAAAAAATCTCTTATACGTTTAAACATATATATTTTTTTCATTTACGTTAATGTAAAAATTAATAATTTTGCACCAAAAGAACCTTAGAAAACTTATCTAACCTTATTATATCAAGCGAAATGTAATTTTGCCTAATCCAACTAAATATATTTTAGATAAGTTTACAATAATTTAATAATAAACAAACACAATGAATTATATTTTTTTTCGTTAGGTTCAGAATGATTTTTTGCGAAATTATTGCATACACAAATTTTCGCTTGCCTTATTCGGCAAGAATAGCGTTGCTAATTTAGTGTGTGGCGACGAACCAGCCCGACACACTTGAAGGTTAAACACCGCGAGAGGTGTGTGTCTCTCGGTTAATAATACACTGAGAGTTAACTTTAACACCCTGTTTCAGAAGTTAAAGTATTCTTGACTGGTGGTAAACAATTTACGTGCGTCCTTTAATGTAGTCGATAGGCTTTAAACCCCCGCAAACCAGCCAGCCTTCGCACATACTGAGGAGGAAACAGTTCATACTAATAATACTTACAATATTACCCCTACCTCCACCTCTTTCTTCCTCTCTGGCCCATCTCTGTCCCCCTCTCCTTCATGTACTGTCTCCGTCACCTTCGTGTGTTAGTGTGACTTGTAAATGGTCCCAGTAGGACCGAAACGTCGTCACAAGCGTGTCTCCTGTGTGCGGGTAATCTGTGTACAGTTCACTCTGAATTCTGGTGTGTCACCAGCGCTAAATCCCTGTCTTCCCTGCGCCAGAAGTTCCATTAGCGCTTTTTGTGTTCTTATTATCTACGGTTACCACAAGCTGTGAGTGTTGGCAACCTCACATTGCCGTGTTGGCAACCTCACGTTGCAGTGTTGGCAACCTCACGTTGCAGTGTGTGAGTGTATATTAATATGTAATGTATATTTGTGTGGTGTACACGGTGTGTGAGGTACATTACCAGAAACGGCGCCAGTTTTTGTTGGGAAGGGGATTAGGGGGATATCTGGTTGGACGGAGGGGCTAGGGAAGACTCCTGTGTTTGTAGAGCAACCTCACTGATTTTACTAGCGACTATTATAGATCACTTAAAATATCAATGTTTTCTAATAATAATAATAATAATCTTTATTTACTACAAGTACATGTACAAGGTATACAGACCATAGCTGACATCAATGACATACTACTATATAGAAAGCTGCTTGTTATGCTGAGCATTTCCCACAAATTAGGTCAGTTTTGTCCCAGGATGCGACCCACACCAGTCCAATAACTCCCAGGTACACATTTTACTGATGGGTGAACATAGACAACCGGTTTAAGGAAACACGCCTAATGTTTCTATA
This sequence comes from Cherax destructor, assembly GCA_009830355.1. NCBI lineage: Eukaryota > Metazoa > Arthropoda > Malacostraca > Decapoda > Parastacidae > Cherax > Cherax destructor. The sequence goes on along the minus strand of WNWK01007400.1, from coordinate 66,064 downwards.
CCCTCGCCGGGAATCGAACCGGGACTCTCACCGTGTGAAGCGAGAGCTTTAGCCACCAGGCCACGGGGCACCGTAAGTGAGTGAGATAAATGTCCTCGTCAAAGACTACGAACAATAATTACTTGAAATTATGTCAATATACAACTTGCTATAAAAATAATGACCTTATTAATGTAATAATACATAGGAAGATAATAATAATAATAATAATAATAATAATAATAATAATATTAATAAAATAATAATTATTATAATAATAATAATAATAATAATAATAATAATAATAATAATAATAATAATAATAATAATAATAATAATAATAATAATATAAATAATAATAATAATAATAATAATAATAATAATAATAATAATAATAATAATAATAATAATAATAAAAACTCCCAGTACCGTGGCTGGGACAGATATAACTTGACAATGCTCCGGGACTGACCGAAACATCGTTCATGAGGTTTCGTCTCCTAAGTGCTGCTTTATGGTGAAGAAATATGACTATGTTGGCTAAATATCCACTAAGATGGCTATGTTAGCTTAATTGCCACTACGTTGGCTACATAAATGCATATGTTTATGTGTTGAAGCACACAGCTATAAGGTGTCTGTTGAAGCACACACTAGTACAAGCTCTCTGTGTGAAGCACACACTAGTACAAGCTCTCTTTGTGAAGCACACACTAGTACAAGCTCTCTTTGTGAAGCACACACTAGTACAAGCTCTCTTTGTGAAGCACACACTAGTACAAGCTCTCTTTGTGAAGCACACACTAGTACAAGCTCTCTTTGTGAAGCACACACTAGTACAAGCTCTCTTTGTGAAGCACACAGCTAGTACAAGCTCTCTTTGTGAAGCACACACTAATACAAGCTCTCTGTGTGAAGCACACAGCTAGTACAAGCTCTCTGTGTGAAGCACACAGCTAGTACAAGCTCTCTGTGTGAAGCACACAAAGCTCCCTCTCATTAAGAACCAATATTGGTAAATGACATTAGCTAATAACGTATAATATGATTGTCGTTGCCAGTCATTACCTGATAACGCAAAATATAATTGTTGTATAAATTTTAAACTCATTTTTGTCCCAGCAGAAGCTAAAGTTGACTATTTTTGTTTTTTTGACAGCAAATGTTTATTCTCAGATGATGAGTGAATGTTTAGTGTTTATTCTCAGATGATGAGTGAATGTTTAGTGTTTATTCTCAGATGATGAGTGAATGTTTAGTGTTTATTCTCAGATGATGAGTGAATGTTTAGTGTTTATTCTCAGATGATGAGTGAATGTTTTGTGTTTATTCTTAGATGATGAGTGAATGTTTTGTGTTTACTCTTAGATGATGAGTGAATGTTTTGTGTTTACTCTTAGATGATGAGTGAATGTTTAGTGTTTATTCTTAGATGATGAGTGAATGTTTTGTGTTTACTCTTAGATGATGAGTGAATGTTTTGTGTTTACTCTTAGATGATGAGTGAATGTTTTGTGTTTACTCTTAGATGATGAGTGAATGTTTTGTGTTTACTCTCAGATGATGAGTGTATGTTTAGTGTTTATTCTCAGATGATGAGTGAATGTTTTGTGTTTATTCTTAGATGATGAGTGAATGTTTAGTGTTTATTCTTAGATGATGAGTGAATGTTTTGTGTTTATTCTTAGATGATGAGTGTATGTTTAGTGTTTATTCTTAGATGATGAGTGAATGTTTTGTGTTTATTCTTAGATGATGAGTGAATGTTTAGTGTTTATTCTTAGATGATGAGTGAATGTTTTGTGTTTATTCTTAGATGATGAGTGAATGTTTCGTGTTTACTCTTAGATGATGAGTGTATGTTTAGTGTTTATTCTTAGATGATGAGTGTATGTTTTGTGTTTATTCTTAGATGATGAGTGAATGTTTTGTGTTTATTCTTAGATGATGAGTGTATGTTTTGTGTTTACTCTTAGATGATGAGTGAATGTTTTGTGTTTACTCTTAGATGATGAGTGAATGTTTTGTGTTTATTCTTAGATGATGAGTGAATGTTTTATGTTTATTCTTAGATGATGAGTGAATGTTTTGTGTTTATTCTTAGATGATGAGTGAATGTTTTGTGTTTATTCTTAGATGATGAGTGAATGTTTTGTGTTTATTCTTAGATGATGAGTGTATGTTTTGTGTTTACTCTTAGATGATGAGTGAATGTTTTGTGTTTACTCTTAGATGATGAGTGAATGTTTTGTGTTTATTCTTAGATGATGAGTGAATGTTTAGTGTTTATTCTTAGATGATGAGTGAATGTTTTGTGTTTATTCTTAGATGATGAGTGAATGTTTAGTGTTTATTCTTAGATGATGAGTGAATGTTTTGTGTTTATTCTTAGATGATGAGTGAATGTTTTGTGTTTATTCTTAGATGATGAGTGAATGTTTTGTGTTTATTCTTAGATGATGAGTGAATGTTTTGTGTTTACTCTCAGATGATGAGTGAATGTTTTGTGTTTATTCTTAGATGATGAGTGAATGTTTTGTGTTTATTCTTAGATGATGAGTGAATGTTTAGTGTTTATTCTTAGATGATGAGTGAATTTTTTTGTGTTTATTCTTAGATGATGAGTGAATGTTTTGTGTTTACTCTCAGATGATGAGTGAATGTTTTGTGTTTATTCTTAGATGATGAGTGAATGTTTAGTGTTTATTCTTAGATGATGAGTGAATGTTTTGTGTTTACTCTTAGATGATGAGTGAATGATTAGTGTTTACTCTCAGATGATGAGTGAATGTTTTGTGTTTATTCTTAGATGATGAGTGAATGTTTCGTGTTTACTCTTAGATGATGAGTGAATGTTTTGTGTTTACTCTTAGATGATGAGTGTATGTTTTGTGTTTACTCTTAGATGATGAGTGACTGATTAGTGTTTACTCTCAGATGATGAGTGAATGTTTTGTGTTTATTCTTAGATGATGAGTGAATGATTAGTGTTTACTCTTAGATGATGAGTGAATGTTTTGTGTTTACTCTTAGATGATGAGTGAATGTTTTGTGTTTACTCTTAGATGATGAGTGAATGATTAGTGTTTACTCTCAGATGATGAGTGAATGTTTTGTGTTCATTCTTAGATGATGAGTGAATGTTTCGTGTTTACTCTTAGATGATGAGTGAATATTTCGTGTTTACTCTTAGATGATGAGTGAATGTTTCGTGTTTACTCTTAGATGATGAGTGAATGTTTCGTGTTTACTCTTAGATGATGAGTGAATGTTTAGTGTTTATTCTTAGATGATGAGTGAATGTTTTGTGTTTACTCTCAGCTCAAGACTGGATGTTTGGTACAGCAGAGTTTGGTATTAGAACAATGTAATTTATTATAGAGAATAACAGTTGTGCTGATAGTAAAGCTCTGCCAGTGAGGTCACCTCTGTAAACAACACTATTGATTGAATTAGTATTAGTAGGAGTAGTAGTAGTAGTGGTTTTAGTAGCAGTAGTAGTAGTGGTAGTTTTAGTAGCAGTAGTAGTAGTAGTGGTTGTAGCAGAAGTAGTAGTAGTAGTTATAGCAGCAGTAGTTAATGAAGCAGCACTAGTAGCCTTGATATTAACGTTATTAACTACTCAATTGTAGTAATATTATACTTAATAAATATTGAGGTGAATATTATCTTTAATAACTACTGAAGAGTAATATTATCTTTAATAATTATATAATTATAGCAAAGTTATTTCTAATAATTACATAATTTCTGCACTCTAAAAAATCGTTATTCTAAGGAAATAAATGGATGAATTTCATTACCTTATAGATATGTATAGATATTATATTACCATATACATATCTATAGATATTTTAGCTTAAAGTACCTAAAAAATTGCAGTTAAAAGGCTGACTTTCAAAGAGGATCTTAATAAAGGTGACATTTTAAGAGGATTTCAACACAGCTCTTATTTTAAGAGGATTTTAACAAAGGTGATGCTAAAAGAGGATATTAACAAGGATGACGCAACAAGAACATTTTAACAAAGCTGATATTTTAAGAGAATGTTAAAGATGATGTTATGAAAGGATCTCACTGAAACTGATGTTATAAGAGGATCTTAACTAAGCTGACGTTATAAGAGGATCTCACTGAAGCAGATGTAATTAGAGGATCTTAGCAAAGGTGTTTTTATAAGATCTCATTAAAACTGATGTTATATGAGTCTCTGCTAAAAGTTCCAACATTCTCCCAAAGCTTCTAACAATCGCTGTGTTATATAAATGACTCTGAATTTAACTGCTGTCAGCATCCACGGTGCTGGCTGCACACTCTCCGTAATTTATTCCCAGGAGAATTACGAAAACGGGGAGACACTCGTAAATTTCCGAGGCTGAAGGAATTACAATACGCTGAGGTAAATCTAACAATTTTTCAAGGCGAGGAAGATCGAAGGGGGACATGTTTACGACATACCAGATTCTCAGGGATATGGACGGGACTAAGAGGGATAGACTTAAATGGGAAGTTATGGGATAAGAGGAATAACAGCGCATCCATTGGTCGACCAACAGGCTTTGAGGTTGGTAAGGTTCATGAAGGTGTATAATAGTAAAGATGGTATCTACGTACACTGATGCCACAAATCCATATATTCCCTTACCCGAGGGATATGAATAAATGGTTTACAAAACCGACAAGTTGGTAAACGAGAGACTTGTGCGACATTTGGGTTTGTTTATTCTGGAAACGTTTCGCCCGTCAGTGGCTTCTTCAGTCCACTGCAGAGGAAGGAACTAAAATAAATGTGAAGGAGAATGGCTGACTATCTTCTGAAGAAGGTCGGTGAGAGACATCCAGCACAGACTCAGGGTGAATCTTCTCTCGCGAAGATCTTTACAATTTTATGATGTCTAAGAAAAAGTATAACGGTGTGACTGATAAGGGTTTTCACAACCCATGTGCTGCATTAAGGCTCGTCTTGTGTCTTAACTTATGTCTTGTGTCTTAACTTACGTCTTGTGTCTTACTCACGTCTTGTGTCTTACTCACGTCTTGTGTCTTAACTTACGTCTTGTGTCTTACTCACGTCTTGTGTCTTACTCACGTCTTGTGTCTTACTCACGTCTTGTGTCTTAACTTACGTCTTGTGTCTTACTCACGTCTTGTGTCTTACTCACGTCTTGTGTCTTACTCACGTCTTGTGTCTTACTCACGTCTTGTGTCTTAACTTACGTCTTGTGTCTTACTCACGTCTTGTGACTTACTCACGTCTTGTGACTTACTCACGTCTTGTGACTTATTCACGTCTTGTGACTTACTCACGTCTTGTGACTTACTCACGTCTTGTGTCTTACTCACGTCTTGTGTCTTACTCACGTCTTGTGTCTTAACTTACGTCTTGTGTCTTACTCACGTCTTGTGTCTTACTCACGTCTTGTGTCTTACTCACGTCTTGTGTCTTAACTTACGTCTTGTGTCTTACTCACGTCTTGTGTCTTACTCACGTCTTGTGTCTTACTCACGTCTTGTGTCTTACTCACGTCTTGTGTCTTAACTTACGTCTTGTGTCTTACTCACGTCTTGTGACTTACTCACGTCTTGTGACTTACTCACGTCTTGTGACTTACTCACGTCTTGTGACTTACTCACGTCTTGTGACTTACTCACGTCTTGTGTCTTACTCACGTCTTGTGTCTTACTCACGTCTTGTGTCTTAACTTACGTCTTGTGTCTTACTCACGTCTTGTGACTTATTCACGTCTTATGTCTTACTCACGTCTTGTGTCTTACTCACGTCTTGTGTCTTACTCACGTCTTCTTGTCTTGTGTCTTACTCACGTCTCTTGTGTTTTGTAGTGAGTCAGCAGCGTAAATGCTGAGATATGGAGACAGAGAGACTGGATGGATCAACACACCATAAAGTTGCTTCTCTGGCAGGGAAAGTTTATATTATAAACAGATAAATAACATTAGCTTGGTTACTATTGCTGTGTTCCACGCACTGTTAAGTTACAGCTCGTGGCCCTGCCTCTGTTGCTTCTCAGTCTTTATTGATTCTGCTGTAACTACATTGTAAGGAAATAAGCAATTATTAGTTGTAGCGGATATAAGAACCTTAAGTATTTACTTGTATAAAATGAAAAAATAAAAGAACATCGTACTAAATAGTGTCATAAATACCAGAAAACCGCCTTTTGTTCTTTTAACCAAAACGGTAGAACACTGGGTGGCCCTAAGATTTTTGCCGTGTTATTTGGGATATAGTCTACCATTTACTATCATGGTAACGATAATTACGAGCTTATCTGTCCTTTTCTTTTATTAAAAATATTCTCCTTGATTTCTGGCACTTAAGGTTACCACTTTGCTGATCCTCTGGTCGCCTGACTGATGCCTCTCCCGGCTGGACCATGGTCCCGGACACACCTGCTTGCCCTTTACAGCTTTTCAATTTCTTCACTGCTTTGTTCCTGAAGAAGTGCTGCTTTTACAACACGAAAGGCCTTGAGCAACAACATATTCCTTTCTCTCTCTCTCTCTCTCTCTCTCTCTCTCTCTCTCTCTCTCTCTCTCTCTCTCTCTCTCTCTCTCTCTCTCTCTCTCTCTCTCTCTCTCTCTCTCTCTCTCTCTCTTATATCATTAACAGAACTGAGGCTTGGCCAGGACTCGATCTGCATTCCCAATGGAGAGTGATACGTACTTTATTCAGTTCACACAGAACTGGGCATTGGAACGCAGGATCGAGTCCTGGCCAAGCGCAGTTCTATTAATGATATATAAATAAATAAATATATATATATATATATATATATATATATATATATATATATATATATATATATATATATATATATATATATATATATATATATATATATATATATATATATATATATATATATATATATAATATATATATATATATATATATATATATATATATATATATATATATATATATATATATATATATATATATATATATATATATATATATATATATATATATATATATAGGGAACGCCTTCCGCCTGAACAAAAGAATGGAAAAATAAATAATGAATAACTTGAGGAATAATAACTAAGATAATTTTCTGAGGATTTTAATTATAATTAAATAAAATAAAATTGGCCTCTGTATTATGTTGAGACAGGAGTATCTTATGCCCAGGATGGTCTTCTGTGAGGTTTTAGAAGAAATAATGTTGGTTATCTTGGGTGGCGGTGTTCGTCCCATGTTCTGGATATCCTGTACATACTTGGTCTCAGTAACACACTTCAGAGGAGTCATGTCCCAATATGTGCCGTTGACAGGGATCTTGTTCCAGTAACTGGCGTCTACCCTGGTTGACCAGGCCACCAGCACAACTGATAATAAACACAACACTGGTTACATAAGAGTTAATAACTATAACAGTGAAGAAAGACAAAGGTTGGTATTCTACTTCAATGTCATTACTGGTAACCAGGTAAATCAGTAACAATGGACAGAAATACTCCTGGTAGATCACCTTACCTGGTCAGAAGTTAGGTTAGGTTAGGTTAGGTTCGTCAGGAAAGAGGACAAGTGTTTCCTGACGCGGGTTTTAGTCAGATGATGACCCGCCGTTAGAGCTTTTGGTCAACTGATCGAGGCCTTCAGCTGGCTTACCCCTCCACCCCTTTAAAAATTATGGGCTCAGGAGAAGTAATTCTCCAAACTTCAACTCACACCAGGTATGGATAATACTACCAGGATTTTAGTTTAAGTTAGTTTAATATCTTTATTATGCACCCCATACCCATCCTGTGGGCGGTAGTCAAAAGATTACAGAGGTACATAATGGGTCCAGGGACTGGACCTCAAAGTTATGATAGCTGATCAAGTTACAAAGGTAATGAAGTCACAAGTTACAAAGGTAATGAATCATGTAAGTAAGTAAATTTACTTACTTACGTTTATACATGGTTACAATCATGAACAAATTATAAAGTAATGAGCAATTCACACGTCCACACCCGGTCACAACTGTAATGAGTTATCGGTGCAAATATTAATTGTTGGGTCACACACGCACACACACACACACACAAATGAGTACACACACACATGACCACACGCTCGTGTTAGGGGTTAGAGGAGACATGATAGCGACATACAAAATACTGCGTGGAATAGACAAGGTGGATAGAGACAGGATGTTCCAAAAATGGGACACAGAAACAAGGGAGTCAAAGGGATGTTAGGAAGTATTTCTTCAGCCATAGAGTAGTCAGGAAGTGGAATAGTCTAGCAAGTGATGTAGAAGAGGCAGGAACCATACATAGCTTTAAGACGAGGTATGATAAAGCTCATGGAGCAGGGAAAGAGAGGACCTAGTAGCGATCAGTGAAGAGGCGGACATCAACCAAATAACTGCTGCAGCATATGGGCGCCTAGCAAACCTAAGAACAGCATTCCGACATCTTAATAAGGAATCGTTCAGGACCCTGTACACTGTGTACGTTAGGCCCATACTGGAGTATGCAGCACCAGTTTGGAACCCACATCTAGCCAAGCACGTAAAGAAGCTAGAGAAAGTGCAAAGGTTTGCAACAAGACTAGTCCCGGAGCTAAGGGGTATGTCCTACGAGGAGAGGTTAAGGGAAATCGACCTGACGACACTGGAGGACAGGAGAGATAGGGGGGACATGATAACGACATATAAAATACTGAGAGGAATTGACAAGGTGGACACAGACATAATGTTCCAGAGATGGGACACAGCAACAAGGGGACACAGTTGGAAGTTGAAGACTCAGATGAATCACAGGGATGTTAGGAAGTATTTCTTCAGTCACAGAGTTGTCAGGAAGTGGAATAGTTTGGGAAGCGATGTAGTGGAGGCAGGTTCCATTCATAGCTTTAAGAAGAGGTATGATAAAGCTCATGACGCAGGGAGAGTGACCCAGTAGCGGCCAGTGAAGAGGCGGGGCCAGGAGCTATGACTCGACCCCCTGCAACCACAACTAGGTGAGTACACACATACACACACACACACACACGTGGCAATGCTTTATTTACAGGGAGCAAAGTCAGGGGATTTTTCCAGAATGGTCTGTAATATACCACTGTGGATAAAATACTTTGACATATCTTGAACATTTCTGAGTGAGTTGTCTCTGAATTCATTAATTTTATCACACTCCAGTACATAATGACGCAGCGTGTGACAATAATCCATCTGGCAAAGTTGTAGACACACAAAAAAAAAAACTCAGACCCAAGGGAATTAAGTTTAGCCGCGGCTCCCTAGATGGCAGAGCGGGAGGTTACACGGTAATGGTTCCTGAGTGTCTGAACAACCTTAAAACCTCCCATTTTAAGGGTTTTTCCCTCACAATATATACGTATATATATACGGATAAACTCTGCGTCATGGCTGCTGCTATTTACTTGAATAAACTCGTTTCTGACGTTCAGAATACAAAGTAGTGTGTGAGGCAGAAGCTGTAAAACAGAATAGACTGTGACATATGACAAACTGTGGAATAAGCTTTGAAAAAAAGGAGCTAGAAGGCACAATAAACTGTGATAAAGGAACTACAAGGCACAGCAGTCAGTGACACAGAAGCTTTAATACAAAACTGACTGAGACATTGGAGCTAGTAAGTACAATGGACAGTGAGGAAGGAACAGGAATACAAAACAGACTGTTTCAGGGCCGCTCATTGTGCTCACGGTGAATTGTTTTCCCCTAATTAAGCTCTTGGCGAGTTGTTACTTAATTTAGTTTTCGTTTCTCATGTCTTCACTCTGGAGAAGTGTCAGTCACTGTCCAGGTTGTGAGCTGCTGAAGCTGCCACTGTTAACAGGGAGACTGAGAAAGAGACATTAGGTGTATAGCAAACAGAGGACGCATCGCTGTCAGCAACTGAAACGCAGTATGTAAATATATTCTGCATCTATTATAGTGTCTTAAGTATATTTGTGGGGCAGCTGTGGCCACGCAGCACACATAGGGAGGCTGGATCAAGGGAGGTACTACTTTACTGGGCTCTCTTGTCTCTGGAACGCTTGTTTTGAAAACAAAATATTAGGTTACATTAAGAGGAGAATACTAGGGTGCTAGGGAGGCGTGTGGGATTAAAAGATAACGAATTAGTATATACAAAGTGGAACTTGTCACAGTTACTCTTTGCCGATGACATATTTGAAGAATAGTTAGAAAGACTGCTGGAGGAATTTATGAGAGTATGCAAATGAAGGAAATTTAAAGTGAATATTTCGAAGAGGAAGGTGATAAGAATAACCAAAACAAAATTTAATCAGTTAAGGATTTGAAATCCTATTGGAGGGCGTTAGTATGGAGGAAGTAAATGTGTCAAAATATCTGTGAGAAGATCTGTCGACAGATGGGTCTATGAAAGACTATAATAACCATGGGGTTGATGAGGGGGTAAAAAGTGGATAGATAGAAATATTTAGAAAGGCAAACTAATTATTTAAGCCTACACCTTCAGGCCATCTTGATCCTCTGATAAAGGATCAAATGTAAATGGTTTCGGTTTTAAAAATATTGTCATGTGAATGTATCTGAAATTCCAAGGCAGGATCTACAGTACTTGAAGAGTGGATAAAAGTTGCGCAATATTCTTCATTAAAAGTTTGCATTAAAAAGTTGCTCTCAAAATAAAAATAAAAAATTTCAGAGTAACCACGATTCTTTAATCACAGTAAATATCCATCAAAGGTTTATAAACAAAAGCAGGAAAAAACTAGCAAAAGGAAAGAAAACCTTTAGTGGTGCGACAGTCGTACATGGAAAAAAAGAGAAAACTTTGTCCCAGAAAACCTGTGGTTGCGAGGCGTCTTTCATAGGAGGCAAATTGTGGTGGAGACCTGGGTAAGAGAGAGCCAGGGTTCTTGAATGGTGCCATTGTGTGGTAGACGAGTTTGCCTGCACAATACTCCACCCTCCACCCCCTTGGAGTGACCCAACTCAACCTTCTTTAGGGAACTTTGGCGAGTCTTTGAGGTGAAGAGGGAGAGGGAGAGGGAGAGGGAGAGGGAAAGGGGACGCCTGTAAACACTCGCACAAATGTTATTTTGAATTACTTCAGTCTCCCCATCTATGACGCCGTCAAAGAGAGCATAAAAGGTACAACTTTCTAAACAAGAACATTATGGGAGGAAGAACATTTAAGTAAAACAACGTTTCGCTTGAAGACCAAACCTATTTTCAAGTGTAGAGAGAGTACATGGTAAACATGGTAATATTTAGACGAAGAGAGAATCGCATGAGAGGTGCGGGTGACCTAAACATGACATTAGCAATGGTTTAATCGAGGAGTTTGTCCAGCAAGAGGAATATTGCAAGCTAAAAATCCCATTCTCCTTGTGTCTATGATGATTATGATTAATTTATTTTTCTAATATCTTCACGGACAGTATGTCCATACAAATACACTCAGTAACACTCGGGTAAATAATAATTTGAATTACTCGGGCGTCCTAGTGCACCACCTCATCATTATTCTTTGAATTACCTGTGATTGTTATAAAGATCCTTATAGATATTAGAGATATTTCCCTGGGGAAGCTCTAAGGAGGTTCATGTTGCAGCTACCGTAAAGTTAACAGAACGATAAGAGATAATTATCCGTGCAACTGTATTTACGGGAACGGCACTACTGATGCCGGACCTGCGGTTATGATTCAGCACTCCCTAGAAACGTCATCGTCATTATAACTATATATGTATTAATTCGTGCCATCGTAATCTTCATCATTATCGTCATTATTATTGTTACTGTTATATATTTATTGCTCTGGATACAGTATTGTTCTAGCCACGATATTGTTGCAGCCACGGTATTGGTCCAGTTACCGTATTATACACACTTTTGTTCCAGCCACGGTATAGTGGCGTTCATTCTACACTTCACATTAGTTCCCCCTCCCGCCTGCTTCCATATTTGTAGCATGGACTAAAATATTTTAACTGGATTTGTATTGAATTACCCAAGGCTGTTATCCGGCGTATTTCCCGGGGGTCACAATTATCCCCTAAAATCCGCCCATCCCCCCATCCCTGTTTTTTTTTTACTTAATAAAAAACTAGCAATGTGTTTTTCCCAGTGTAATAATAATGACTGACTGACTGGTATAAACCAGGGAGATGTATAATGTTTAACTTATTGGATATAATTTTAATATTGAGAATTATATTAATCTGATGATTAAGGCAAGTAGTATGTATGTATGTATGTATGTATTTATCTATCTATCTATACTGTGTATATATATATATATATATATATATATATATATATATATATATATATATATATATATATATATATATATACTATATATATATATATATATATATATATATATATATATATATATATATATATATATATATATATATATATATATATATATATATATATATATATATATATATATATATATATATATATATATATATATATATATATATATATATATATAGGATGGGGTCCACCTCTAGTGTCAATTGTGGGACCCATTGCCTCGGAGAAGTGGATAAAAGACTTCAAGGAAGAATATTTAGATTTCTTTCTGAAGCAATTTGAATATTCCACTTCCCTACTACCCCATCTTTTTTTTTTTTTATACAAACTTTATTTCAAGACAAAATACAAAATACAATGGGGAGTAAAACAACATAGATAACAACTCAGAGCTACATGTCAAATACTTCGTCCAACTCCCGGCAGTGGGCCGCGTGCCCAGAATACTGCAGGCATTTCCCTCTGGATCGCAACACTGAGTCTCTGAAACAGGAAGCTGGTCGCCCTGTGGTCCTTGGTTTCTATGATGAGTTTTCCACCCAGCTCCTTGAGAAACTTTAGAGCACACTTGCCCCATGCTCCATGGGTCTCCGACCCTATTGGGATGAAGTTATAGCATGAGGGAAGGTCTTCATATTTGCGGGTCTTCTGGGTCTCCCTGTGGCTGGCAGCTCCACCCCTTCGGCTAAGGAGTGTGGCAGGTAGGTGTCTGCCAATGTGGCAGCACAGGTGTAGTCCCAAGCAATCTGCTTACCATCCTTCCAGGGTAGCATGGTGGCTCCATCAGGACGCTTTTGACTTCCATCAGACCTCTGCACTTGGGGTTCCGCTGAGCTGGGCAACGGGCTGTGGCGAGGCTTCTCTTTATGATGTCATTGACCTCCTCATGTCTAGCATACTTCCCTTCTGATGTGTGACACACTAGACCATGAAGTCCGAATTGGTCAGCCGTCGCCCTGCCGCAAATACACCTATGTTCGGTGAGTATGGGGGCGGCTAGGCGAAGAGCAACACCAATCCGAATGGCCTGTGGGTCGAGTCGAGTCCCCAGAGAGGAATTGGGAACAGCAAGAAGGAAATCTCCTGAGTGTGGTGCCTTCACCGCTAGGAGACGAGCTTTGTCCTTTCCTGAAGCGTTGGTGAGCATTGTGTTGGAAATTTTTCCATGATCGGTTTGTCCCAGTGGGACTGTTTGTGCTCTTTGGGAGGAGCTGGTCTACTGGAGGAGTCTGCCAGGATGTCCCACTGCACTGCTGCTTCAATGAACTTGGGGTCTTGAGCTCCCACCACCCCTCTCAAACGTTCAGGGACAATCCTCTTGACTAATCCACTGGAAGCCAAACACGATGACAGAAATGCAGGTAACGCTACCTGCCTTGCTTTGCGCACCCTATACCTCCCAGTCGCACTGGGAGGGTTGCCTGCTCCCATTGCTGATCCTCTAGTGACAGATTCAGTGCCTTCTTGAAGGTTGATCTCAGGTGTGCGTCATACTCGTCAAGTGTTGGGTTTTCAAAAGAGGGTGCGCACCTCAGGAAGTAAGTGAGTCTTGGCATAGTAAGACACCTTGTGAGGAGATACAGGGCATCATGGGCATCAAGATCACTTATTCTCTCCTCCATTCTTTTCAGGTCATTCACTTTGTCCTTGAGGACAGTGTCGATGGCGTGGTGACCCAGCGGTGCTCCCAGGAGGGTACTGTTGGATGGAGTGGTAGTAGTGACTTCTGGGAGGATTGTTTGCACTGCATTGATTATTTCCTGATTTGTTGTGATAATTTCACACTTTGAGGGATTAAGGATGAGTCCTAAGGCTTCTCCTTGTGTCTTCACCCGTTGTAGGTCCTCTAACAAGGACTCCCTAGTACCTGCCAGAGTGCCATCATCCAGGTACCAGATGTTGAGCTCGCTGCATAGGCTGGAAGTTAGTTCTCTTACTGCCAAACAGAAGAGAAGTGGAGCGAGTGGATCACCCTGCTGAACACCCTCAGACGAGGGAATTTCATGTTCCCCAAACATATATATATATATATATATATATATATATATATATATATATATATATATATATATATATATATATATATATATATATATATATATATATATAATATATATATATATATATATATATATATATATATACATGTATATATATACGTATATATATACGTATATATATACGTATATATATACGTATATATATATATATATATATATATATATATATATATATATATATATATATATATATATATATATATACATGTATATATATATATATACTATATATATTTACATGTGTGTATAGTAATCTACAGTATTTAAAGCCAGTAATCCACAGGATCTGAAACCAATTATCTACGTGATCTAGTACCATTCATACCTCACAACACTTCCCGTGATTGACGTGGTATCCCTCTCTTGCCTAGCACCGTACACATTAATACCAGGTATCCCTCTCTTGCCTAGCACCGCACACATTAACACCAGGTGTCCCTCTCTTGCCTAGCACCGTACACATTAACACCAGGTATCCCTCTCTTGTCTAGCACCGTACACATTAACACCAGGTGTCCCTCTCTTCCCTAGCACCGTACACATTAGCGCCAGGTATCCCTCTCCTGCCTAGCACCGTATACAATAACACCAGGTATCCCGTGTATTGTATCATATGTAAAAACAAGTGGTATTCCCTTACTGCCTAGCACATTACACAATAACACAAGGTATCCCCTTTTTGCATATCACAGTACACAATAACACAAGGTATCCGTCTCTTGCTTGCCATCGTACACAATAACAGGAGGTATCCCTTTCCTGCCTTTGACCAAACACAATAACAAGAGGCATTCCTCTTCTGCCTAGCATCCTGCACAATAACACGAGGTATCCCTCTCCTGCCTAGCATCCTGCACAATAACACGAGGTATTCCTCTCATGCCTAGCACCGTCCACAATGACAGATGGTATCCCTCGCACTCCTAGCAAACTACACAATAACAAGTGGTATACCTGTCCTGCCTATCGCTAAACACAATACGTGGTATACCCCTACTAGTAGCACTGTTCACAACACTTGTCATCCCTCCTCAGTCTACCACAATACACAATAACACGTGGTATTCCCCTTCCGTCAAGCACCGCACCCCACGACACAAGGTATTCCTTCCTTTGTCGGCAAGATCTGATTCTCCAAATTTACGTGATCGTCATTCAAAAACAAAACAGATTGTCTGAGTGTCTCCCCAGTAACCTGATTGTTGACAGGTGAATCTGATGAGGCTGCGTCTGATTATTTCTGATTGGTTCAGTGCCCAGCTGGTACTTTAACGACTACAAATACAATGAAATATACACCTCCTGGTGGTTATACTCTGAGATATGCACTCCTTTCGGAGTATATTCCCTGATATATATATATATATATATATATATATATATATATATATATATATATATATATATATATATATATATATATATATATATATACTTAACTACTGGTGAATATACGCTGAGGTATGCCCAACTTTCTGAATATACCCTGAGGTATATACACCTGTAGTATCTGCCCTAAGATATACACACCTCTCGGAATATATACCCTGAGATATACTCACCTCAGTATGTGTATATCCTAAGAGATACACATTTCTCCGCTTACATTCCTCTGAGATATATACTCACCTTGTTTTATATACCCTGTGTATATATACCTTAAGTGATATACACTTTTCGGTTTAAAGAAACAGAAATATACACCTCAGTGTATATACACGTAGAAATATACACCTCAGTGTATATACACGTAGAAATATACACCTCAGTGTATATACACGTAGAAATATACACCTCAGTGTATATACACGTAGAAATATACACCTCAGTGTATATACACGTAGAAATATACCTCTCACTGTCTACCCTGAGAGATTGTTATTCTTGATAACAGCATCCAAGATTATTGTCTGAACACAAGTCGAGGGATGATGAACACCACACATCATGGGTGATGAACACTCCACACATCATGGGTGATAAACACTCCACACATCATGGGTGATGAACACCACACATCATGGGTGATGAACACTCCACACATCATGGGTGATGAACACTCCACACATCATGGGTGATGAACACTCCACACATCATGGGGTGATGAACACACCACACATCATGGAGTGATGAACACTCCACACATCATGGGTGATGAACACTCCACACATCATGGGTGATGAACACTCCACACATCATGGGGTGATGAACACACCACACATCATGGAGTGATGAACACTCCACACATCATGGGTGATGAACACACCACACATCATGGGGTGATGAACACACCACACATCATGGGTGATGAGCACTCCACACATCATGGGTGATGAGCACTCCACACATCATGAGTGATGAACACTCCACACATCATGAATGATGAGCACTCCACACATCATGTGGTGATGAACACTCCACACATCATGGGTGATGAACACTCCACACATCATGAATGATGAGCACTCCACACATCATGAATGATGAACACTCCACGCATCATGAATGATGAACACTCTACACATCATGGGTGATGAACACACCACACATCATAGGTGATGAACACTCCACACATCATGAATGATGAACACACCACACATCATGAATGATGAACACACCACACATCATGAATGATGAACACTCCACACATCATGGGTGATGAACACTCCACACATCATGGGTGATGAACACTCCACACATCATGAATGATGAGCACTCCACATATCATGGGTGATGAACACACCACACATCATGGGGTGATGAACACTCCACACATCATGAATGATGAGCACTCCACACATCATGGGTGATGAACACACCACACATCATGAGTGATGAACACTCCACACATAGGTGATGAACACTCCACACATCATGAATGATGAACACTCCACACATCATGAATGATGAACACTCTACACATCATGGGTGATGAACACACCACACATCATGGGTGAGGAACACTCCACACATCATGAATGATGAACACTCCACACATCATGAATGATGAACACACCACACATCATGGGGTGATGAACACTCCACACATAATGGGGTGATGAACACTCCACACATCATGAATGATGAACACACCACACATCATGAATGATGAACACACCACACATCATGGGGTGATGAACACTCCACACATCATGAATGATGAGCACTCCACACATCATGGGTGATGAACACACCACACATCATGAGTGATGAACACTCCACACATAGGTGATGAACACTCCACACATCATGAATGATGAGCACTCCACACATCATGTGGTGATGAACACTCCACACATCATGGGTGATGAACACTCCACACATCATGAATGATGAGCACTCCACACATCATGAATGATGAACACTCCACGCATCATGAATGATGAACACTCTACACATCATGGGTGATGAACACACCACACATCATAGGTGATGAACACTCCACACATCATGAATGATGAAAACACCACACATCATGAATGATGAACACACCACACATCATGAATGATGAACACTCCACACATCATGGGTGATGAACACTCCACACATCATGGGTGATGAACACTCCACACATCATGGGTGATGAACACTCCACACATCATGAATGATGAGCACTCCACACATCATGAATGATGAGCACTCCACACATCATGAATGATGAACACTCTACACATCATGGGTGATGAACACCACACATCATGGGTGATAAACACTCCACACATCATGGGTGATGAACACTCCACACATCATGAATGATGAGCACTCCACACATCATGGGTGATGAACACACCACACATCATGGGGTGATGAACACACCACACATCATGGGGTGATGAACACACCACACATCATGGGGTGATGAACACACCACACATCATGGGGTGATGAACACACCACACATCATGGGGTGATGAACACACCACACATCATGGGGTGATGAACACACCACACATCATGGGGTGATGAACACACCACACATCATGAATGATGAACACTCCACACATCATGGGTGATGAACACACCACACATCATGGGGTGATGAACACACCACACATCATGGGGTGGTGAACACACCACACATCATGGGGTGATGAACACTCCACACATCATGGGTGAGGAATCATGCTTCTCACATTTTACTAAAGAATACTGATCTATATGGCATCAATATGCAAATTAACTTAATGAAGCCGTCTCAGGGTTATTTAGAGATGCCTTTTCATTACAAAGTTCATTATAAATATGATGATTTACGACGAGGAATCCCCCCAAAAATTATCTTATTGTCACAATGATTAGATTTTTATATAAAAAAATAATTTTATTTCACGAGTATTTGACTAGGTAAGTGGTGGAGCACTCGGCTCACAAAGGGACCTGGGATCGAGTCGCAGGCAATAATATTTTGACCTGTAATTCAGGCAATAATCATTTAGGCCTGTAATTCAGGCCCATAATGGAGTACGCAGCACCAGTATGGAACCCACACCTGGTCAAGAAATTGAAAGTGCAGAGGTTTGCAACGAGACTAGTCCCGGACCTAAGGGAATGTCCTATGTCAGGTCAAGAGAACCCAACCTGATGACACTGGAGGACAGGAGGGCCAGAGGTAACGTTCATGCTGAGAGGAATAGATAGGGACAGATTGAGGAGTCGGGAAGCAGGAACACGAGAACATAACCGCAAGTTGGACACTCAGAAGAGTCACAGGGGCGTTAGGAAATGTTTCTTCAGTATCAGAATAGTCAAGAAGTGGAATGACCTGGATAGTGAGGCGGTTGATAAATTAGACATTTGCAACACTTGGGTATCTTTATTGATGAAACGTTTCGCCACACTGTGGCTTCATCAGTCCATACAAAGGAGAATCGTGAAGAACAGGAGGAGTTTGAGGTAATCAGTCCTTCGGCCTTGAGTCGATGTTGACAACATCGATAATTTATCAACTTGTCGGTTCTCTGAACCATTCATCTACATAGTGAGGTGGTAAAGACAGGATCCATAAATAGCTTTAAAAAGATATACGATAAGGCTCTCGAAGCCAGGAGAGTGAACCTAGTAGCGACCAGCGAGAGATGGGGCCAGGAGCTGAGACTCGACTCCTGAAACCACATTTAAATGAGTACAGGTTAATGTTCGCTGGAGTATAAATGTGAGTTCAGAGTTAAAACCATCAACTATTCAACATGACGCTGTTATATATGTTCTACAGTTGATGCATGTTATTGATGAACTTTTGTTTTTTCTACTGTAAAGGTCCACCATGTTTGTTATTGATAGCCAATAAATATTCTGAATTTCATTTTGACATACACACAGAGATAGATGCTTGAAAGCAAGCAAGAATACACGTACACACATCACAAGCAGACACGCGCATTACAGAGTTTTACCCTGTTATTCCTGCCTGCTCCTCTAGCTTTTGTACCAGTCTCTTATGCGGTACTGTGTCGATAGCCTTCCTACAGTTCATGAAGATGCAATCTACCCATCCCTCTCTCTCTCTCTCTTGTCTTACTTTTGTTACCTTGTCATAGAACATCAGTAAGTTTGTGGCACAGGCTTTACCATCTCTAAAGCCGTGCTGGTTGTCCTGTATGAATCTAATTCCTTCTAGGTGCTCCATCACACCTAACCTATAATCTACTACGTATTTTACGTACTATGCATTTCAGTGACACTGGTCTGTAATTTAACGCTACCTGTCTGTCTCCTTTCTTAAAAATTTAAAACTACATTAGCTGTCTTCCATAACTCAGTCAGTTGCCTTGTGTCTATAGACTTGTAAAAGACTGATGCTAATGGCACACATAGTGCCTCTGCTCCCTCAGGATCCATGGAGAGATATTATCTGGTCCCACCGCCTTCGAAGTAGCTAATTCACATAGCGGCTTCTCCACCTCTTCCCCAGTAGTATATATTGTGTCCAACGTTAGCTGGTGCACTCTACATCTTGGGTTCGCTGGTAGCCTTCCTGTCCCCTCTGAGGATACCTTTTTAAATCTCTTGCTGATCTCCCCACACACTTCCTGGTCATTCCTTGTAAGCTCTTCTCCTTCCTTCTTCAGCCTGAATACCTGTTCTTTGACTGGTGTTGTCTTCCTCCTGATGTGGCTATACAATAACTTTGGGTCGGATTTGGTTCTCCATAATATGTCATTCTTAAATTGTTGATGAGCCTCTCTTAGCCATATGTGTGTATGTACTCACCTAATTGTGGTTGTAGGGGTCGATTCATAGCTCCTGGCTCCGCCTCTTCACTGGTCGCTACTAGGTCACTCCCTGCTGTGTGTGTGTGTGTGTGTGTGTGTGTGTGTGTCTGTCTGTATCTGTCTGTATTTAAGTATTTTTGTTTAAAATGAGAGTTAGGTGTGATAACAGGAGGTAAACAATAGCCCCTGGGAAGCATCTTCCAGCACATCTTGTGTTTTTCTTGCAACAAAGACGGTCTTCAAGACGAGTGTGTTCTTAGTCGCATTTACTTGTCTTTTGCCTCAATATCCACGAGGAGACGAACCTCTGTTCCTGTTACTTATGTGTTTTCTTGATACAACAGGAAAGACAAGACAACAGCAGAGTCCAGACAACAATACCATGGTTGGAACAATACCATGGTTCGAACAATACCATGGTTAGAACAATACCATGGTTGGAACAATACCATGGTTGGGACAATACTATGGTTGGAACAATACCATGGTTGGAACAATACCATGGTTGGAACAATACCATGTTTGGAACAATACCATGGTTGGAACAATACCATGGTTGGAACAATACCATGGTTGGAGCAATACCATGGTTGGAGCAATACCATGGTTGGAGCAATACCATGGTTGGAACAATACCATGGTTGGAACAATAACATGGCAGGAACAGTGCCATGGTTGGAACAGTGCCATGGTTGGAACAATACCGTGGTTGGAACAATACCATGATCTGAACAAAACCATTATAGTATTCAAGGGTGAAAGACTGATTACATCGTCTTTACCTCACTGCTTTTGCGCCTACTCCGTATTCGACTGAAGAAGTCTACTGAGTGGGCGAAACTTGACTTATATAACCTCTTTCAGTCACTGAAGCCTTGGAAGCCGCTGTTGTGTATTATGTCTTCAGCACGAACTGAAGCCCTCGGGCTGTATTCTTTTTCAATTCAACGACAACAAAAGCATATATTGTAATAACAAAAAAGGCACAATACCGTGACTGGAACAATACACACACAACCCGCACATAGAAGAGAGGAGTTTACGACGACGTTTCGGTCCGACTTGGACCATTTACAAAGTCACACTGACACAAAGGACAGGTAGAAGGGGGTTCCTGCCTATATATAACCCCTTCCACCTGTCCTTTGTGTCAGTGTGACTTTGTAAATGGTCCTAGTCGGACCGAAACGTTGTCGTAAGCTGCTCTCTTCTATGTGCGGATTGTGTGCATATATTGTAATAATGGTGTTATACCCACAACCTCTTGGTATACCATTTTTAAATATATACCCTGAGGTAACTTTTGCGGAAATTCCTGAGCAATTACTCAAATAAATACCAGAAAATATCCCACACAGTCAGTGTGAGGTCAGACAAGTGTAAGTGTATATACGGTAAGAATATATTCGTGAATTTAAATATACACACGCAATCAGCCAAATATGAGTATATACATTTAGTCAGATTTTCATGCAAGCATACATACACACACACACACATATACACACACACACATATACACACACACACACACACGGGGCCAGGAGCTGTGACTCGACCCCTGCAACCACAACTAAGTGAGTACACAAACACACCTACACACTACTTACACTTAAAAGATATAAATATACCTATTTGTATATATTTCAAAATTTCGTGAGAGCGATAAAAAGGTCTTCAAAACACGTATGGTAATAATTTCTGAAAAAAAAAAAAATCTAAATGTATTGTCGTGCCCAGAGTGAGAGTTTTGTGCGAGGCTGCGGCTCTTCCCCAGGCTCTCATACCCACAGGTATTATAATTATATTCGCCAGAAAGTGCTAAACCCATAGGGGCTAAATAGCACCTAGAGTAGCGTTCTTCAATCCTTTTGTCCCCCCCCCTCAACCTGGTACAATAATATAATAACACACTACTTCACACATTGTTCCCAGGTTGAGTCCATAAAGCGCCTGACATGGACTCTAGAAGCTAAGTAACAAGTTAGCTAGCTTAAAGCTCTTGACTCGTCAGAGTCAAGAGCTTTACAGCTTTACAGCTCTTGACTCGTCAGAGTCAAGAGCTGTAAATCATTAATTTAAGGAGATTCGTTTTATGTATTAATACTTAAAAAAATGTAATTGACAGATCATTTTGAGGTTTATCTACTCAGCGTGACTGATAGACATGGTCGTTGCTTGCTCAGTGTCCCTGGAGGGGCACTTCAAAGTGCTTGCTCAGTGTCCCTGGAGGGGCACTTCAAAGTGCTTGCTCAGTGTCCCTGGAGGGGCACTTCAAAGTGCTTGTTCAGTGTCCCTGGAGGGGCACTTCAAAGTGCTTGTTCAGTGTCCCTGGAGGGTCACTTCAAAGTGCTTGTTCAGTGTCCCTGGAGGGGCACTTCAAAGTGCTTGCTCAGTGTCCCTGGAAGGGCACTTCAAAGTGCTCGCCACAGTTATTTCTTCTTCCTCTTCCTCCAACGTTTCGTTATTTATCTCATAATTCCAGAAGGCCTCATTAGAACTGGTTCAGATTTTCAACGCTGGCCAATGTTAACTAGAGCGAAAAATCTGGTAGCGATTGTCACGTGAGGTGTTCCTTGTTGACCCCCAACATCAGCATCGCTTTAATATAACTCACAAAATCCTCAGTGGCGTGGCTTCAAACATTCAAAAAAAAAAAAAAAGACTCTTCCTAATCCGACGACAGTGCAGAGTGAATTTCAAGTGGGATATTTTTATTTCCATTAAGTCACATCAAATGGATTTCATTCCTCCTCTTCTGAATGTCTTCAGTATTTAATGGCTGATTCATCTTAGGGTCAGGATGGTACCCTTTAAGGGACACGTAAGTTCCCCTGTCTTCTAATAACATCTTTATTTTTCCACTATAATCTACCTTGTCCATAATTACTATCGCATTTGCTTTGTCTGTTTCTTAAGGTGAAGTCTGGGATCTTTCCTTAATTCATAGTATAACTTAACTTTGATAACAATTGTGTTGTAGAGGTGTGAGCAAAGCTCACACCTCTGAATGTTATTTTGAGGACAAAGGTGATTATTTGTGTCTAAGTCTTACATGTTGTTGCATGTCTTACATGTAACAACACGTATGCAACTCGTTTTGCAGTTCATGTCTCTGTTGCCCGAACCTGTCGCAAGTAACCTTACGATAGACCCTGGCATCAGAAAACCAAAAAAAGGTCTTCTAAACTTTAACTTCCTCTTGTGGAAAGCAGCGACCAGTTGTGGCAAAAAAGGAGAGAAGAGGAATATAACTTTAAAGAAAGTTGTTTTTGTGTTCAGACTTCCTTTATTGATTCTGTTTTCTCCAGTGTATTACAATGGTGATGAATAAGACACATGTACATCACCTGGGTATCTTTAATGATGAATAAGACACATGTACATCACCTGGGTATCTTTAATGATGAATACGACACATGTACATCACCTGGGTATCTTTATTGATGAATAAGACACATGTATATCACCTGGGTATCTTTATTGAGTAACTGGGGATTATCAGGTAATATTTCTAAGCACTGTTCTTCAAGCAGTCCAGTATTTAGTGAGCTTTCAATTAATCACATACAGCAGTTCTTGTTGACTCACGCTGTAACTGTCGCTAATACACGTCCGAAACAAAGATGGGGAATGTGTTTGTAATGTTCACCTCATTCCTGTTATGAGATATGAGCTCTTACTCCTGAGTGTGTGTGAGTGTGAGAGTGTGTGTGTGTGTGTGTGTGTGTGTGTGTGTGTGTGTGTGTGTGTGTGTGTAAGGAAACACTTCGAAATGTTTCCGCCCCGCCGGGAATAGAACCCGGGCCCTCCGTGCGTGAAGCGAGAGCTTTACCACTAGGCCACCGGGGGCGTAGAGTGTGAGAGTGTGTGAGTGTGAGAGTGTGTGTGAGTGTGAGAGTGTGTGTGAGTGTGTGTGTGAGAGTGCCTGTGTGTGTGTGTGTGAGTGTGAGTGTGAGAGTGGTGTGAGAGTGCCTGTGTGTGTGTGATTGTGTGTGTGTCTGTGTGTGAGAGTGTGTGTGAGTGTGAGAGTGTGTGTGAGTGTGAATGTGAGAGTGTGTGTGAGTGTGAGAGTGTGTGTGAGTGTGAGTGTGAGAGTGTGTGTGAGTGTGAGTGTGAGAGTGTGTGAGAGTGCCTGTGTGTGTGTGTGAGAGTGTGTCTGTGAGAGAGTGTCTGTGGGATTGTGAGTGTGTGTGTGTGTCTGTGTGAGAGTGTGTACTCACCTATTTGTGGTTGCAGGGGTCGATTCATAGCTCCTGGCCCCGCCTCTTCACTGATTGCTACTAGGTCATCTCCCTGCTCCATGAGCTATATCAAACCTCGTCTTAAAACTATGTATGGTTCCTGCCCCCACTACGTCACTTTCTAGGCTATTCCACTTCCTGACAACTCTATGATTGAAGAAATACTTCCTAACATCCCTTTGACTCATAGGAGTCTTCAACTTCCAACTGTGACCCCTTGTTTCTGTGTCCCCTCTCTGGAACATTTTGTCTCTGTCCACCTTATCTATTCCTCGCAGTATTTTATATGTCGTTATCATGTCTCCCCTAACCCTCCTGTCCTCTAGTGTCGTCAGGCCGATTTCCCTTAACCTTTCTTCGTAGGACAATCCCCTTAGCTCTGGGACTAGTCTTGTTGCAAACCTCTGCACTTTCTCTAATTTCCTGACGTGCTTGACCAGGTGTGGGTTCCAAACTGGTGTTAGTGTGAGTGTGTGTGTGAGAGTGTGTGAGTGTGAGTGCGTTAACGTGCATTATAAGTGAACGCAGCCGCAGCACGTATTTAAGACAGTAAAATTTCGTTCTTTTAGTAAATTTATTGTTCGGAAACAATATCTTTTAAATGAAGAAGATAAACAGAATGTTTAAAACCGACAGTTTTATTGAGCAGATGCTTCTGCCCGCCGGGAGAGGAAGAGATTGTTGATCTCACGCTGTTGATGCTGCTGTTGATGCTGCTGTTGATGCTGCTGTTGATGCTGCTGTTGATGCTGCTGTTGATGCTGCTGTTGATGCTGCTGTTGATGCTGCTGTTGATGCTGCTGTTGATGCTGCTGTCCACCTAACCATTAATCTTTTATTTATTTAACGGGTGAATACTCATACACCTTTTTAGGCTCCGGAATAATGATTGATCACCTGGACTCCTGCACTTCCCCACACCCACTAAATTGCTTTTCATTTACACGTCAGAGTATATATAAAATTACCTTTGATATTTATCATGGCAAGCTGTTGAGATGCTATAATTTACAATGATGTGGAAGAAATATACTTAGAACTATCTAAATCTTATCTAGATTAAAGACTATCGTATATTATCGAGGTTTATGATTGTAGAATAGAAAAGCAGAAGTCTCTCTGGGTTTGTGTACTCTGTATTGTTCCAGAGTCGAGTGCCTGAGGTGGGTCAGTCACGTGATGACCAACTCAGTGCAACTACTCAGGTGGGTCAGTCACGTGATGACCAACTCAGTGCAACTACTCAGGTGGGTCAGTCACGTGATGACCAACTCAGTGCAACTACTCAGGTGGGTCAGTCACATGGTGGTGACTTCACTGGAAGTTGCACAGTGTTGCAAAGACAACACCTGCACGGGTGTTTATGTAGTATTGCATTTTCAAATAAAAATCTTTATCAGCTTCTTGTTGTTTGATTCAACTGGTCAAGATGACCTTTAGTCCTTGACAATGAGACTGAAGCAAAGTTTCAGTGTATATACACGGATATACATTATACACCTCTCAGTATACAAGGTGAGATATATATACACCTCTCAGTATACACGGTGAGATATACATACCTCTCAGTATACAGAGATATACATCACTTTATATACATGGGGAAATATACACCTCTACACGGAGACATAGTTCTCTTTATACACGGAGAGGAATACATCTCTCCATACACACGTGGAGATATACACCTGTCTTATACACGTGGAGATATACACCTGTCTTATACACGGGGAGATATACAACGTAATATAAAGAATATGATTACGGTGACTGTTACAATAGCATAGCTAAATAATAATAATTATAATAATAAAAATTAGTAGAATAATAGTCATAATAGTAGTAGTATCTTACTTAAATTCACTTATTTATGGATTAAAGTATCCTTGACTGTTATTGTTCAGGTGAGATGCAGTCTCACAGGTCATTAGTCGACAGGTTTCAAACCTAACACACCCAGGAGCTGCAACAAGTAGAGCTGGAAGGGTTGTAGAGGAAGGTGAAGCAATCCCTGGTCCGCTTCCAGCGTCAGCTCACTCGATTAAGAAGAGCAAACTGCTATGTGGGTGTCGGCTGTCTTTGAGTCTTAGATGACTGGATGTTCCGTGTTTGATCAGAGGCCGCCCTGCTGGAGCCTAGCGTCTGCAAGCCTCCTGCTTCCAGGTCCAGGTTTCTGATTGGTATGGAAACGTCTGTCGTAAGTGAGGTCGCCTTGCTGACATTTGCAGGCGGAGTATCGAGCCTGCGAAGATCCTTTTAAGACTGAATCACCCCACGGGGAATTGTAAATTAATCTTTAAGCGGTACGTACTGTGTACTGGTACTTACTTACTGTGTACTTAGACGAAGACTGCGCGGGTTCGACTCCTACTCTGGCCTGAGATAATCATCTTTGTAAATGCTCACTCTCTCTTTTAGACATGTCTAGTGTCATCTAGAGAGTTATCTAGTGTTATCTAGAGAGTTATCTAGTGTTATCTAGAGAGTTATCTAGTGTTATCTAGAGAGTTATCTAGTGTTATCTACAGAGTTATCTAGTGTTATCTAGAGAGTCATCTAGTGTTATCTAGAGAGTTATCTAGTGTTATCTAGAGAGTTATCTAGTGTTATCTAGAGAGTTATCCAGTGTTATCTAGAGAGTTATCTAGTGTCATCTAGAGAGTTATCTAGTGTTATCTAGAGAGTTATCTAGTGTTATCTAGAGAGTTATCTAGTGTTATCTAGAGAGTTATCTAGTGTTATCTAGAGAGTTATCTAGTGTTATCTAGAGAGTCATCTAGTGTTATCTAGAGAGTTATCCAGTGTTATCTAGAGAGTTATCCAGTGTTATCTAGAGAGTTATCCAGTGTTATCTAGAGAGTTATCTAGTGTTATCTAGAGAGTTATCTAGTGTTATCTAGAGAGTTATCTAGTGTTATCTAGAGAGTTATCCAGTGTTATCTAGAGAGTTAATTATTGTTATATAGAGAGTTATCTAGTGTTATCTAGAGAGTTATCCAGTGTTATCTAGAGAGTTATCTAGTGTTATCTAGAGAGTTATCCAGTGTTATCTAGAGAGTTAATTATTATTATCTAGAGAGTTATCTAGTGTTATCTAGAGAGTTATCTAGTGTTATCTAGAGAGTTATCCAGTGTTATCTAGAGAGTTAATTATTGTTATATAGAGAGTTATCTAGTGTTATCTAGAGAGTTATCCAGTGTTATCTAGAGAGTTATCTAGTGTTATCTAGAGAGTTATCCAGTGTTATCTAGAGAGTTAATTATTGTTATCTAGAGAGTTATCTAGTGTTATCTAGAGAGTTATCTAGTGTTATCTAGAGAGTTATCCAGTGTTATCTAGAGAGTTAATTATTGTTATATAGAGAGTTATCTAGTGTTATCTAGAGAGTTATCCAGTGTTATCTAGAGACTTATCTAGTGTTATCTAGAGAGTTATCCAGTGTTATCTAGAGAGTTATCCAGTGTTATCTAGAGAGTTATCCAGTGTTATCTAGAGAGTTATCCAGTGTTATCTAGAGAGTTATCTAGTGTTATCTAGAGAGTCATCTAGTGTTATCTAGAGAGTTATCCAGTGTTATCTAGAGAGTTATCCAGTGTTATCTAGAGAGTTATCCAGTGTTATCTAGAGACTTATCTAGTGTTATCTAGAGAGTTATCCAGTGTTATCTAGAGAGTTATCCAGTGTTATCTAGAGAGTTATCCAGTGTTATCTAGAGAGTTATCAAGTGTTATCTAGAGAGTTATCTAGTGTTATCTAGAGAGTTATCTACTGTTATCTAGAGAGTTATCTAGTGTTATCTAGAGAGTTATCCAGTGTTATCTAGAGAGTCATCTAGTGTTGTCTAGAGAGTTATCTAGTGTTATCTAGAGAGTCATCTAGTGTTATCTAGAGAGTCATCTAGTGTTATCTAGTGTTATCTAGAGAGTCATCTAGTGTTATCTAGAGAGTCAACTAGTGTTATCTAGAGAGTCATCTAGTGTTATCTAGTGTTATCTAGAGAGTCATCTAGTGTTATCTAGTGTTATCTAGAGAGTCATCTAGTGTTATCTAGAGAGTCATCCAATGTTATCTAGAGAGTCATCTAGTGTTATCTAGAGTCATCTATTGTTATCTAGTGTTATCTAGAGAGTCATCTAGTGTTATCTAGTGTTATCTAGAGAGTCATCCAATGTTATCTAGAGAGTCATCTAGTGTTATCTAGAGAGTCATCCAATGTTATCTAGAGAGTCATCTAGTGTTATCTAGAGAGTCATCTAGTGTTATCTAGTGTTATCTAGAGAGTCATCTAGTGTTATCTAAAGAGTCATCTAGTGTTATCTAGAGAGTCATCTAGTGTTGTCTAGAGAGTCATCTAGTGTTATCTAGAGAGTCATCTAGTGTTATCTAGAGAGTCATCTAGTGTTATCTAGAAACTTTTACTTTGATATCGTCGTAATGAAAAGCATTGACATTATTTTTGAGTTTCTTTTCTCAACCTTCTTTAAGAAATTGTTTACTCATATGTAAAGTTGAAAACGACTTTCTCTAAATTTTAATAAAAAAAAAAGAAAAAGAGATGAATCCGGAGAGAAGGTGAATCAAGTCTGTCTTGTGTTTGTGTGGGAGGGAGAGAGGGATAGAAGGAGGGAGGGAGGATAGAAGGAGGGAAGGAGGGAGGAAGGAAGGAGGGAGGGAGGGAGGGAGGAAGGAAGAAGGGAGGGAGGAAGGAAGGAGGGAGTAACAACAGTTCATGACACCAACAACAACCTCCCGGGATTAAAAATCATCGACTGGAGAATGACAAAGACAGTGCTTACCCACCTGACGAGGCATGTAGTGTTGCCTGCGTCGTGCCTGCGTCGTGCCTGCGTCGTGCCTGCGTCGTGCCTGCGTCGTGCCTGCGTCGTGCCTGCGTCGTGCCTGCGTCGTGCCTGCGTCCGTGCCTGCGTCGTGCCTGCGTCCGTGCCTGCGTCCGTGCCTGCGTCGTGCCTGCGTCCGTGCCTGCGTCGTGCCTGCGTCCGTGCGTCCGTGTCCGTGATTGTTGTAGGTTGTTCACTGGTGATTGTTGTATGTTGTTCACTGGTGATTGTTGTAGGTTGTTCACTGGTGATTGTTGTAGGTTGTTCACTGGTGATTGTTGTAGGTTGTTCACTGGTAATTGTTGCAGGTTGTTCAATGGTGATTGTTGTAGGTTGTTCACTGGTGATTGTTATAGGTTGTTCACTGGTGATTGTTGTAGGTTGTTCACTGGTGATTGTTGTAGGTTGTTCACTGGTGATTGTTGTAGGTTGTTCACTGGTGATTGTTGTAGGTTGTTTACTGGTGATTGTTGTATGTTGTTCACTGGTGATTGTTGTAGGTTGTTCACTAGTGATTGTTGTAGGTTGTTCACTGGTGATTGTTGTAGGTTGTTCACTGGTGATTGTTGTAGGTTGTTCACTGGTGATTGTTGTAGGTTGTTCATGGTGATTGTTGTAGGTTGTTCACTGGTGATTGTTGTAGGTTGTTCACTGGTGATTGTTGTAGGTTGTTCACTGGTGATTCTTGTAGGTTGTTCACTGGTGATTGTTGTAGATTGTTCACTGGTGATTGTTGTAGGTTGTTCACTGGTGATTGTAGGAGGTTCACTGGTGATTGTTGTAGGTTGTTCACTGGTGATTGTTGTAGGTTGTTCACTGGTGATTGTTGTAGGTTGTTCACTGGTGATTGTTGTAGGTTGTTCACTGGTGATTGTTGTAGGTTGTTCACTGGTGATTGTTGTAGGTTGTTCACTGGTGATTGTTGTAGGTTGTTCACTGGTGATTGTTGTAGTTTGTTCACTGGTGATTGTTGTAGGTTGTTCACTGGTGATTCTTGTAGGTTGTTTGCTGGTGATTGTTGTAGGTTGTTCACTGGTGATTGTTGTAGGTTGTTCACTGGTGATTGTTGTAGGTTGTTCACTGGTGATTGTTGTAGGTTGTTCACTGGTGATTGTTGTAGTTTGTTCACTGGTGATTGTTGTAGTTTGTTCACTGGTGATTGTTTTAGGTTGTTCACTGGTGATTGTTGTAGGTTGTTCACTGGTGATTGTTGTAGGTTGTTCACTGGTGATTGTTGTAGGTTGTTCACTGGTGATTGTTGCAGGTTGTTCACTATGATTGTTGTAGGTTGTTCACTGGTGATTGTTGTAGGTTGTTCACTGCTGATTGTTGTAGGTTGTTCACTTGTGACTGTGTTTGGTTGTTCACTGGTGATTGTTGTAGGTTGTTCACTGGTGATTGTTGCAGGTTGTTCACTATGATTGTTGTAGATTGTTCACTTGTAATTGTTGTAGGTTGTTCACTGGTGATTGTTGTAGGTTGTTCACTGGTGATTGTTGTAGGTTGTTCACTGGTGATTGTTGTAGGTGGTTCACTGGTGATTGTTGTAGGTTGTTCACTGGTGATTGTTGTAGGTTGTTCACTGGTGATTGTTGTAGGTTGTTCACTGGTGATTGTTGTAGGTTGTTCACTGGTGATTGTTGTAGGTTGTTCACTGGTGATTGTTGTCTGTTGTTCACTGGTGATTGTTGTAGGTTGTTCACTGGTGATTGTTGTAGTTTGTTCACTGGTGATTGTTGTAGGTTGTTCACTGGTGATTGTTGTAGGTTGTTTGCTGGTGATTGTTGTAGGTTGTTCACTGGTGATTGTTGTAGGTTGTTCACTGGTGATTGTTGTAGGTTGCTCACTGGTGATTGTTGTAGGTTGTTTGCTGGTGATTGTTGTAGTTTGTTCACTGGTGATTGTTGTAGGTTGTTCACTGGTTCTTGCTGTAGGTTCACTGGTGAATGTTGTAGGTTGTTCACTGGTGATTGTTGTAGGTTGTTCACTGGTGATTGTTGTAGATTGTTTGCTGGTGATTGTTGTAGGTTGTTTGCTGGTGATTGTTGTAGGTTGTTCACTGGTGATTGTTGTAGATTGTTTGCTGGTGATTGTTGTAGGTTGTTTGCTGGTGATTGTTGTAGGTTGTTCACTGGTGATTGTTGTAGGTTGTTCACTGGTGATTGTTGTAGGTTTGCTGGTGATTGTTTTAGGTTGTTCACTGGTGATTGTTGTAGGTTGTTCACTGGTGATTGTGTTTATTTGTTCACTGGTGATTGTTGTAGGTTGTTCACTGGTGATTGTTGCAGGTTGTTCACTATGAGTGTTGTAGGTTGTTCACTGGTGATTGTTGTAGGTTGTTCGCTGGTGATTGTTGTAGGTTGTTCACTGGTGATTGTTGTAGGTTGTTCACTTGTGACTGTGTTTGGTTGTTCACTGGTGATTGTTGTAGATTGTTCACTTGTAATTGTTGTAGGTTGTTCACTGGTGATTGTTGTAGGTTGTTCACTGGTGATTGTTGTAGGTTGTTCACTGGTGATTGTTGTAGGTTGTTCACTGGTGATTGTTGTAGGTTTTTCACTGGTGACTGTGTTTGGTTGTTCACTTGTGATTGTTGTAGGTTGTTCATTGGTGATTGTTGTAGGTTGTTCGCTGGTGATTGTTGTAGGTTGTTCCCTGGTGATTGTTGTAGGTTGTTCACTTGTGATTGTTGTAGGTTGTTCACTGGTGATTGTTGTAGGTTGTTCACTGGTAATTGTGTTTATTTGTTCACTGGTGATTGTTGTAGGTTGTTCACTGGTGATTGTGTTTGGTTGTTCACTGGTGATTGTGTTTGGTTGTTCACTGGTGATTGTGTTTATTTGTTCACTGGTGATTGTGTTTGGTTGTTCACTGGTGATTGTGTTTATTTGTTCACTGGTGATTGTGTTTGGTTGTTCACTGGTGATTGTTGTATGTTGTTCACTGGTGATTGTTTGGTTGTTTACTGGTGATTGTGTTTGGTTGTTCTCTGGTGATTGTGTTTGGTTGTTCACTGGTGATTGTTTGGTTGTTCACTGGTGATTGTGTTTGGTTGTTCACTGGTGATTGTTTGGTTGTTCACTGGTGATTGTGTTTGGTTGTTCACTGGTGATTGTGTTTGGTTGTTCACTGGTGATTGTTTGGTTGTTCACTGGTGATTGTGTTTGGTTGTTCACTGGTGATTGTGTTTGGTTGTTCACTGGTGATTGTGTTTGGTTGTTCACTGGTGATTGTTGTAGGTTGTTCACTGGTGGTTGGGGCAACAATCCAAGTGATTATTAAACTTATGTTAGAAGATGGTCTGGGTCACATCTTAGTGACCTATTTGGGTCACATTCACTTTATGTTAGACGATCTGGGGGTCACCCAGACCATTAATTACATTATTCGCAATCAGCTTCAGTTACATTTTTAACTGCTCTTCCAGATTTTTCAACCACAAAAAATAATTGATCGTAAAAATAACAAATTTAAATTACAAATCCAAATATTTGATCTTTTATATCAAAATAATATTTTTTTAAATTACGTCGGATTTTACTAATGTTGAAATTATTTTTCTTCGCATTCTATATTTAAATGTAATTACTTGAACAATGCACAAGTTGCATTAGTTACATTTAGTTACATTAGTTACATTTAGTTACATTAAATACATTAGTTACATTTAGTTACATTAAATACATTAGTTACATTTAGTTACATTAAATACATTAGTTACATTAAATACATTAGTTACATTAAATACATTAGTTACATTAAATACATTAGTTACATTAAATACATTAGTAACATTTAGTTACATTTTAGTTATAATTTAGTTACATTAGTTACATTTAGCTGCATTTTAGTTATATTTTAGTTATATTTTAGTTACATTAGTTACATTTAGTTACATTTTAGTTATATTTTAGTTACATTAGTTACATTTAGTTACATTTTAGTTATATTTTAGTTACATTAGTTACATTTTAGTTATATTTTAATTACATTAGTTACATTTTAGTTATATTTTAGTTACATTAGTTACATTTTAGCTATATTTTAGTTACATTAGTTACATTCTCAATCAGAGGGAAAGCATGTGCGTTATATTTGTTACAATAAATCATACAAAGAAACAAGAAAGATCACAAATGACTAAATTAGTTTTAATTTACATAATTTTTGTAATGAATAATATTTTTCAACTTCAGCTGTGCCCTCGTGTACCTGTTTCCCGCCTCTCAAGCAATCTGTACCTGTCCACTCTATCAGTTCCTCTCAATATTTTGTACGTTGTTGTTATATGATTCCCCTCCTGTCCTCCAGTGTCATCAGGTTGAGTTCCCATAACCTCTCTTCATAGCTATAACCCTTAGCTCCGGGACTAGTCTTGTTGCAAACCTCTGCACTTTCTCCAATTTACTGACATGATTGACCAAGTGTAGGTTCCATACTGGTGCTGCGTACTCCAATGTGGTCCCGACGTGCACGGTGTAGTGTCGTGAATGACTTCTTAGATGTCTTAAAGCTAGTCTTAGATTTACCAGACGCGCATTTGCTGCAGTAGTTATTTGGTTGATGTACGCCTCAGGAGATATGCTCGGTGATATACTCACCCCGAGGTCCTCCTTGAGTGAGGTCTGAAGCCCTTGCCCACAGAGCCTGTACTCCGTCTGCGGTCTTCTTTGCCTTTCCCCCAGATTTCATAAGTTTGCACTTGGTGGGGTTGAACTCCAGTGTGTGTGTGTGTGTGTGTGTGTGTGTGTGTGTGTGTGCGTCTGTGTATTCACCTATTTGTGGTTGCAGAGGTCGATACATAGCTCCTGGCCCCGCCTCTTCACTGTGTGTGTGTGTGTGTGTGTATGTGTGTGTGTGTATGTGTGTGTGTGTGTGTGTGTGTGTGTGTGTGTGTGTGTGTGTGTGTGTGTGTGTGTGTGTGTGTTATAATTATATATATAATGGGAATTGGAATGAGGGTGGGCTGTGAGATAATTTGGTTATTATTCACCATGAACGTAAAGAGAGAGAGAAAGAGAGAGAGAGTGTGTGTGTGTACGTGTGTGTGTGTACTCACTCACCTATTTGTACTCACCTATTTGTGGTTGCAGGGATCGATTCATAGCTCCTGGCAACGCCTCTTCACTGACCGCTACTAGGTCCTCTCTTTCCCTGCTCCATGAGCTTTATCAAACCTCGTCTTAAAACTATGTATGGTTCCTGCCTCCACTACGTCACTTTCTAGACTATTCCACTTCCTGACAACTCTATGACTGAAGAAATACTTCCTAACATCCCTTTGACTCATAGGAGTCTTCAACTTCCAACTGTGACCCCTTGTTTCTGTGTCCCATCTCTGGAACATTTTGTCTCTGTCCACCTTGTCTATTCCTCGCAGTATTTTATATGTCGTTATCATGTCTCTCTTGACCCTCCTGTTCTCCAGTGTGGCCAGGCAGATTTCCCTTAACCTTTCTTAGTAAGACAATCCCCTTAGCTCTGGGACTAGTCTTGTCGCAAACCTTTGCACTTTCTCTAATTTCTTGACGTGCTTGACCAGGTGTGGGTTCCAAACTGGTGCTGCATACTCCAGTATGGGCCTGACGTACACGGTGTACAGTGTCTTGAACGATTCCTGTGTGTGTGTGTGTGTGTACTCAACTATATGTATTCACCTATATGTGGTTGCAGGGGTCGAGGCATAGCTCCCGATCCAGCTGGTCGCTACTAGATCCACTCTCTCCTTGCTTGAAGAGCCTTGTGTGTGTGTGTGTGTGTGTGTGTGTGTGTGTGTGTGTGTGTGTGTGTGTGTGTGTGTGTGTTTGAAAACAAGCCTGGTACCTCAGCAACATAGCAGGTTTCAAGTGCCGAGTGCATCAGAGTCTATGCATGGCATTGCATCTTATTAAGTTCCTTGTCATTCTTCACTCTGCATTCTAGGCATGTCATGCAAAACCACGACCCTGTAAGTTATCCGGTAACCAGAGCCATCTAGCGGTACTGTACTAAACTAAACTGGTTAGGTCAGCCTTGAGTGCTGGGGCAGTCTGACCTCTCGGAGTTGGATGGTTGGCTGGCTCTGGCTATTACCTCGTGTGCAAGGTCACGCCATGAAGTGCATATCTCTCAGTGTATATATACTGAGAGTGAACTTTAATCTCTTTTTATTTGTTTAAGGTATTAACCCTTGACTGGCGGTGAACAGGAGATAGGCAGCGTTAATGGCCCTTTCAGTAGTTGACAGACTTCAAAAGCAATTCGCCAACCATTGCTTGAGTTTGACTACACTGTACATAGTCTGGAGAATATACATGTGTTCCGTGACTGGAACAATACCGTGACTGGAACAATACCGTGACTGGAACAATACCGTGACTGGAACAATACCGTGACTGGAACAATACACAAATAACCCGCACATAGAAGAGAGGAGCTTACGACGACGTTTCGGTCTGACTTGGACCATTTACAAAGTTTATTATATGAGGGTTATTTGTGTAATGTGTGTACTTAGTGTACATACATGTATACGATGAATGTACATGTACATAGTCTGTATACATTAATATAAATTCTGGTGAAGGAATACAGTTATATTATACATCCCTACTGTAGCTTATGTATTTCCTCCGTTTATAAACATTAGCTTCGCTGAGGGGAGGCAGGTGCCTCGAGGGGAGGCAGGTGCCTCGAGGGGAGGCAGGTGCCTCGAGGGGAGGCAGGTGCCTCGAGGGGAGGCAGGTGCCTCGAGGGGAGGCAGGTGCCTCGAGGGGAGGCAGGTGCCTCGAGGGGAGGCAGGTGCCTCGAGGGGAGGCAGGTGCCTTCATGCTGCTCAAGGTTAGGTTGGGTAATATTCCTCAGGAAACTGGACAAGTGTTTACTGACGTGAGTCTTAGTCAGATGATGACCCGCAGCTGGAGCTTTTGGTCATCTGACCGAGGCCTTCCACTGGCTTACCCCTCCACCCCTTTTAAATTTAAGATTATTGCTCGTCAAGGATTAAGACTTCCCTAAATAGAATAATATCACTACTACTAACACAATAAGTGTCAGGGGCCCAAGATTGTTCAACTGCCTCCCAGCATACATCAGGGGGATTACCAACAAACCCCTGGCTGTCTTCAAGCAGGCACTGGACAGGCACCTAAAGTCGGTACCTGACCAGCCAGGCTGTGGTTCGTACGTTGGACTGCGTGCGGCCAGCAGTAACAGCCTTGTTGATCAGGCTCTGGTCCAACAGGAGGCCTGGTCACGGACCGGGCCGCGGGGGCGTTGATCCCTGGAATTCTCTCCAGGTAGACTACTACTACTACTACTAATAATAATAATAATAATAATAATAATAATAATAATAATAATAATAATAATAATAATAACAAAAATTCATAAACCATCGTTTTCAGTGTTTTTAATTTTAATGAGGATAGACTTTTATGTTTTCAGGATACTGGTCTTTCTTAGATAACAAGAGAATGTCTCTTCGGTTTAGCTTCAGACCTGGTGTTTCAATTAGACTTCGGCCATTTTTACTGAGGGAACTGTGATGTTAATTTCCATATGATAGCTTATGAATACCTCTTCCGATTGTCTTGAAACCTGCATTGTAAATTTATGCCGCACTCTGCACTATTCTGATCGCATATATTGGGGTATACATGGGACTGGGGTTGTGCAATACGGGGATACCTTCGTCGGATCACGCAGTGACCAAAATTCATCTGGTTCAATTCTTATTTCTCTCTGCTCAAATCTTTTTATGAATTTACTGAATAGGCCGGAATAAATATCATTTTTGTGTGTGTGTATGTGTGAACTGTCCATTACTCGGTCTCTATTCGCTTAAATTATGGACGTGGGAACAGTGTGGGCCAGGGGGGTGGGCCATGGCCCACACACTTTTTATAGTGTGTGGGCCAGCAGTACCGAATGATCCACACACTTTTGAGAAGGAATTTCAAACGTAATCTTTCTCCACTTGAGAAAATATTTTTTGTCAATGCCAGTCAAACACCATGTAACAAAAAGAAGTATTTTACAGCAATCTGTTTTATCTCAACAACGGTAATGAAAGAAGTTAGAACTCCCTTTGAATTGTCCGCCATTTATTTACTTGGAGTGCCGCCCATCCCCCGGTACTTGGCCATCCGGCCACAGTACCTGCGGTAGTGACTGATAAACATCAACCCCTGAGCCGGATGCTGGCCACCCGGTGTTGCTGTGGGCAACTCAGCCAGAATGTCGAGAGACATCCGTAGATTTCTTTTCTCGAAAACGTTCTGTGAGTATTTTGAGGAAGAACTAAGATCGCACTTTAGAGTTGAGTCTCAGTAAACAAACCATACCACGGGTGGGGTTCGAACCCGCGGTCAGAGAGTTTGCAATCGTGTCATTACGATTTCGTGAGTCGAGTCTCAGTAACCTGACGAGGCTGAGTCATCTTTACTAATGTTACTTCCTGTTCTCTAGGGCTTTCAATATGCTAATGAAACTACGAGAATATTTAATAGCTTGTTTTACAGCAGTTTAATCAATATATTTGTTATTTTATGCAACTGTTTCATCCATATATTAACTCTAGTTATGATATTTGCATAATTTAATAAAATCATGAGGCTAACAACAGCAAGAAATCCATATAGAGAAGTTTCTTACAGTCTTTTTTTGTTATTTATAAAAGTTTATTAATCATCTTAATTTTTAAAGGGGGTGAACCGGTAAGCCAGTGGAAGGCCTCGGTCAGATGACCAAAAGCTTCAGTGGCGTATCATCATAAAACTAAGACCACTTGTCCTGCTTCCTGGTGAATATTATCAAGCCTTAGTCATGTTTACTATGTAACTGACCGAGAAGGTTAATAACCGCTAAAGAGCGGGTACCTTTGTACAATAATGAGCCGGTTCTGCTGTACCAAAGTTCAAGGGTATATAAGAAGGTGGTTGTGAAGAAAGGCAAGTATTCAATTATTTGTTTTCGTGTATAGTGATGTTGTATTTATATCAGGGGATACGGGATCAAGGACACCACTTGGAATTTTAATTTGGTTAACGTGGCATCGCCAGATTTTATTCAGCTTTAATCCCAAGAGATTTATAAACTGTTATGATTTATACTCTCTGGATCAAGAACAAAACTTATTATTTTACTCTATCAAATGCCAGGCGAATTTATTCAGCTGAGGAGAAACCCCTTAGATCCCAAGAGAGTTAAAGTAACAGACCTTGATTACATTATCATATTCAAGTAGGCATATTGTTTGCTTTTAACTACTTTTTTGTTAGTTTATTGTACTTGCTGAATATTTTGGATTATTTGGTTTCTTATAATTATGCAGGAATGATACTAATGTGGAGAAAGCTGCTGCTTCCTCAAATCCACATTCTTCACATGTGTCTTCCCCCTCTTCTTAAACAGGTAAGTCAGGCTTTCTTGATCACCATTCATGTTTTCTTATAATTTGCAATGATCTTTACATTAAGTTTTACTGGACGGCAAGAGAAAACTGGTAGTATAATTTTTTTTAGGAGGATTATTTTCATTTTTTTTAGAATTTACACATATTGTTACCCTGCCTAGATATCGATTATGGAATCTTGAACAATAAGAGAAACAGTTCGGTGCCAAGTGCATTAAACATAGGCATATGTTCGGTTTTTTTCATTTGCACCATCAACATGCAGACATGGCACTCATGGCACTCTCTGACAACCAAAAAAAAAAACAAATCTCAATTCTCCTCGAGCCTTCTCGGGTTCAATCATGACGTTCGCGTAGTTTTAGAGCGAAGTGGTTAGTTGAGTTCCCTTGTTTAACTTTATGAATAACAAGTAAAAAGGTGTTTTTCCAGGTCTGCAGAGAACAACACAGAAATGCAAACTTGATATTTAGTAAAAATAAAGAGGATGCATTGTAGTGACTGAGTTCCATGGTTGAAAGTTGTTATTACAAGGTTTAAGAGGCACGTAAGTTCATCCGTCTTCTAATAACATGTTCATTTTTCCACTATAATTGACCTTGTCCATAATAACTATCTAGGATCTTTCTTTATTTCATGGTATAACTTAAATCTTTGAGGACAATTGTGTTGCAGAGGTCCGAGTTTTGCTCAGACCTCTGCAACACTGTTGTCCTCGTGCCCCTTAAAATTCACCAGGTTTATCTCACAAGGAGACCTGCACCAAGCACGAGGCTCAGAAGAATATGCTAGTACATTTACTGCTTAGTGAAGAAAAATCTGCAGAAAAACACTTTTACAAGATATGTCTCGTAAAGTTATTAGACTCGTTCATCTGCTTCGCCAAAACTTAGATATAAGAGGAAACCAGGAGTATACTGGCAATTTAAATAAGTTGATTGAACTTAAAGTCATAGAAGTGCCAGAGCTGAAAGGTATAGGAATAACTAAGAATTTGTCTCCAGAAATTCAAAATAAAATGGAGATATCTTACAGGACATTCGTTCTTGAGGCTTTCTCGTAGTCATGGGTGTTGAAGCAACATGTTTCGAGCAAAGAACAGCTCACCCTCACCATTCCTTGGCTACATGATGCTTGGAAATTCATTAGGATCCTATTGAATTTATCCATGTCACTGATACTTTTGGTGAAGGGCTCGTAAGAATATTCTGGATGTTCTTATTCGACTGATTCTTCCTCTCTCAACTTGCCACAGACAGGCTATGGCGGAGCTACAGACTTGCTAGGAAGAGTAAAATGTGTATCAACATAGTTTCTACATGAATGTCCAGCAGTTCTGCCAGTGCATGGTTTTGCACACTGCCCCAGTCTTGTAAGGCAGGATGCTTCTCACCAGTGTAAGTTAATGTGAGAGCCTTTGGACTTGACCGGGAACTAATATCTTTTGTTCGAACTTTTCCAAAGACAGCGGGTTAGCCACTAGGCTCCGTGGCCTGGTGGCTAAAGCTCTTGCTTCACACGGTGAGGGTCTGGGTTCAATTCCCGGCGAGGGTAGAAACATGGGTGTGTTTCTTTACACCGGTTGTTTATGTTCCCCATCAGCAAAATGGGTACCTGGGTGTTAGAGGACTGGTGTGGGTCGCATCCTGGGACAAAACTTACCTAATTTGCCCAAAATGCTCTGCATAACAAGCGGCTTTCTATATAGTAGTATGTCATTGATGTCAGCTAGGCCTGTATACCTCGTAATTGTACTTGTAGAAAATAAAGATATTATTATTATCACTTATCAAAGCCTCTGATCCCAGTCACAAGGATACTTCATCTAGCATGCACCGTTTATATTCCACTTGCTGGATATGTCGAACAAGTTCCATCTATGGTTCTGTTATGGCCACACTAGAGGATGTCAGCAACTGTTACTCAGATCATGGTTGTACAGCAAGTACTATGCTTCCTCCGATGGAAAAAATTCCCTATAATTTTTGGTCTGCTCTTAGCTCTCTTAGCTTCCCCGGGCATTGTGGGTAAATGATGCAATTATAGAAGAGGCAGTTTCTGTCCAGTAGACGATGACTACACATCAAGAATGTGGAAAAATGTGGCTTTTTTTTCATACTGTGAAAGAAAATGGGAGATTCAAACTGAGAGGGTCGCATCGGGGAACCTAAGCTTCCAGGCAAGAAAAAGGTTCCTAAAAATATCTCAGGACCAGTAAGTTTATTCAGGTATACACAAATACAGAGAACCCAGGATAACCCAAAAAAGTCAGACAGTGAATTATTTCCATTGGGGTCCTTTTAATACCGTATTATCATACTATAAAGGACATAATATCTTAGTATCATACTATAAAGGAGATATACTACTAGGAATGTGGGAACTTATTTATCAAAGTTCCGCAGAGAGTAAACAGTAAATAAGCAGTACGAGCCCTTAACATCCACATACACACACACTTAGTTGGCGGAGGTGGCGACTGTACATATATAACCCCAATATATAACCCCTTCCACCTGTCCTTTGTGTTAGTGTGACTTTGTAAATGGTCCAAGTCGGACCGAAACGTCGTCGTAAGCTCCTCTTTTCTATGTGCGGGTTGTGTGTACATATTGATTGATATATTTACCCTAAAAGGAAGGTTCAGGTAGGTTTATACAGTTAGTAACTAACATTAGAATTAGAAAAGTAACCTTAGATATTAATAATGTAGTCCTAGGACCTTAACATAGGTAGGATTAGGCCTTTAATATAGGCTAATATTAGGTTATATTAGCTAGGGAGAACTGGCAACCCCATGTTCGAACGAAGACGGGATTCAGAAAGACGCCAGCTCTTCTCTTCAGAACAGACACCATAGAGACAAGACGTGCCGTGTCAAGCAGCTCAGACAACAGGTGTTCATACAATTGGCCTGGAAACCACAAAATCATAGAGGCTTCCCGAAGTACTGTGGATATTTGTCTCTACCCAGGCCCACCCGCAGTAAGACAAGACCTTTCATTTCTCTCAGCATTAGTTGGCCAATGATATTCTGGGGAAACGTGGGTTATAGTCGATCTGTGGGGTCTTGAGCAGACGGACACTCGAAGACCAAATAAGTCCATCATTGCACGAGGTGTCCTGAGGGTGAGGGACCAGAGAACTCCATACCACCAAGTGAATTAGTCCTTCATTCGTGCATGTAGTTAGGAATTTCTTGCAAGAGCATTTGCATATGGAAATGTGTCGTAAAAGCCACTTGTGAGTCTTGGATGACTAATCTCAGAGTGTCTGTGTCAACAGCACTTGCCAGGGTGAGCAGCTCACAAGGAGGCAGTCCAGACAAATTTCCACAAGGAATAAAGTAAAATTTGCTGTTTACATTTACATGTGTGTTAGATAAAAAAAAAAAAAATCATTCTCCTCCCTTTCTGTCGCTACATTCATTAGGTACCTTTTGGCTCTCTTCTTGAACTGGCTCATGCTATGACTGGCTTTGACATGTGCAGGCAGTCTGTTCCATTCCTTTATTGCTGTACAATAAAAGGTGTTTGAAGCGTGGCCACTGACTGTGGGTACTACAAAGTTGTGCTCTATCCCCCTAGTACTATGACTGCTTTGGTTCCCAGCCTTGACAAAA
The DNA here is from genome assembly GCA_009830355.1 of Cherax destructor. Lineage (NCBI taxonomy): Eukaryota > Metazoa > Arthropoda > Malacostraca > Decapoda > Parastacidae > Cherax > Cherax destructor. The sequence goes on along the minus strand of WNWK01007400.1, from coordinate 23,429 downwards.
TTGGCAGCAAGATATTCTGGACAATGTTTATGAGCAATTTTATAAACTTGATTTAACTTCAGTTGTTTAACTCTGTCTTCAACATTCAGCATATCCAATTGTTATAATTCATCCTGACCTACATGTTCTCTTGGACCCAGGTCCAGTATGAGTTTTATCATTTTGTTCTGGGTGATTTGCAGTCTTATCAGTTTTTTGTCAAGACAGAGTACCATGAAGATCAAGCGTAGTCCATATGACATTATATAAGGGCTAGACATAGGGTCCTGCGAGCCTCAGTAGGTAGACACTGTGCTTGTCTGTAGAGGAACTTCAGTCTGGCATTCGCTTTCTTTACAACACTGCTCCCTATCAATTCTCCTGACATGCATGGGTCAAAGGGGATTCCCAGATATTTTACTGAGGAAACTGAAGTGATCGATTCCCCATTACACCGGACATTAAAATTATTTGCCCTTCTCAGTTTATATTTCGTGCCAAAGAGTATGGCTTCCGTTTTCGCGAGGTGTAACGATAGTTTGTTGCCTGCTAACCATTTGCTGCAGGACTCCAGTTCCTGTGTTAATACATTAGCTATATCTTGTGAGTCTTTACCTGACACTAACAGAGCACTGTCATCCGCATACAGTAGGATGGGCATGTCGTTTACATAACATAGGAATAATAAGGGACCCAGAATACTACCTTGGAGAACTCCACATGCTATCGGCAGGGATTCTGATTCTGTTTTATTGATTTTGACAATTTGTTTCCTGTTGTTAAGATAGGACTTAAACCAGTCTACGGAACCTATGCCGATAGCTTGAGTTTCTTACATAATATATTGTGGTTGACAGCATCGAAGGCCTTTTGCACGTCTAAGGTTGTTATTCCTAAGAGGTTCGATATCGACATTTCACTTCTCATGTAATCCATCAGATTAAATAGGGAGGTGTCGGTTGAATAAGATCTCCTAAAGCCTGATTGGTAAATATGAAGAATGTTTTTGTCATTAAGATACTTAACTACTTGACAGTACAACGCACTCTCTAGAATTTTGGATATTACACTGAGTATACTAACTGGCCTATAGTTGCTGACATCAGACCTACTATTTTCCTTGAACCCCTCTGGTACGGTATTAGTGGTGATGGACAAATTTATTATGTGAGCAATGGAGATTGGCAATTCAGAGACACCATCTTTTAGGAACTTAGACGGGATGTTATCTGGGCCGGTGCTCTTAGTTGGGTTTAACCTGCTTAGTTCTTTTTGCACGAAGTCATGAGATACACTTACTAGTTGACAACTGTTTGGAGTTACCCCTTTATTGGTATAGTATGTTTTAAACTTATCAGAGTCTGTGTTAAAGGTATTTGATGCAGCTAGTAGTTTACTTACTAGTGTAGATGCGACAGTAGTGTAGTATGAATTAAAACAATTTGCCACTTTAGTTGTTTCGTGGCATACCTCGTTATCGATATTTAGTACTATGTTAGATCTATCTACGGGTTTATGGCTATACCCCAACTGTTTTAGTTGTTGCCAGAGCTTTCTAGGGTTATTCTTGTACTCTTCGGTTTTTGAGCAATAGTGTCTTGCCTTTGCGCCTTTTATAAGCCTCTGCACTCTGTTCCTCACCCTTTGGAACTCATTTAGCGCTGCATTATGTATGTTTGCCTTGAATCCTTTTATCAACTGGTCTCTGAACTTGATATTATCTAATATCTCAGTAGTCATCCAGGGTTCGGTTCTCCGTTTAATCCTAACCTCTTTAACTGGTGCAATATTATCAAGGATGGCAGTGAACATTGTTCTGATTTTTTCCCAGACATCATTTACGTCCGTGCAACTTGTTATCACCGTCCAGTCACAATTGTGTAGCATATTTACCAGTGTTTCTTTATTGTAATTTCTAGTTGACCTAATTTTTATTGTCCTGTGTAGGCCTATCCGTTCCCTAGTAAATTTCCTGGTACAGTAAATGATGAAATGATCACTTAGGCCTGTGGTAATATCATGTCATCCCAGTGACGCCAGTATACCTTGAAGTGTTAGAAGACAGTATTGAAACCTGGTTACCTCAACGGTTTGAGAAGGAACAGGTGAAACAGTTGCGGCAGTTAAAGCAACTAGAAGAAAATTGTGCTTCTGGGAGGCAGTTTAATATTCCTGATGGGATAAAAAAAAAACTGTTTTGTAATGATGTGAACGAGGAGCGTTTAGTTAGGCAGCTTGAGACTCTTACAAGCGCCTGTTGTAGAGACCAGTCAGTTGTCCAGAGTTCTATGTTGTGCACACACGTTGTGCAGGGTGCTCAAGAAACTCTGAATTCTGGATACGATAACTTTCTCAGTTTCACCTAGCTGGGTATGATAACCTCCCTAGTTTCACCTAGCTGGGTATGATAACCTCCCTAGTTTCACCTAGCTAGGTATGATAAGCTCCCTAGTTTCACCTAGCTGGGTATGATAACCTCCCTAGTTTCACCTAGCTGGGTATGATAACCTCCCTAGTTTCACCTAGCTAGGTATGATAACCTCCCTAGTTTCACCTAGCTAGGTATGATAACCTCCCTAGTTTCACCAAGCTGGGTATGATAACCTCCCTAGTTTCACCTAGCTGGGTATGATAAACTCCCTAGTTTCACCTAGTTGGGTATGATAACCTCCCTAGTTTCACCTAGCTGGGTATGATAACCTCCCTGGTTTCACCTAGCTGGATATGATAACCTCCCTAGTTTCACCTAGCTAGGTATGATAACCTCCCTAGTTTCACCTAGCTGCGTATGATAACCTCCCTAGTTTTACCTAGCTGGGTATGATAACATCCCTAGTTTCACCTAGCTGGGTATGATAACCTCCCCAGTTTCACCTAGCTGGGTATGATAACCTCCCCAGTTTCACCTAGCTGGGTATGATAACCTCCCCAGTTTCACCTAGCTGGGTATGATAACCTCCCTAGTTTCACCTAGCTGGGTATGATAACCTCCCTAGTTTCACCTAGCTGGGTATGATAACCTCCCTAGTTTCACCTAGCTGGGTATGATAATCTCCCTAGTTTCACCTAGCTGGGTATGATAACCTCCCTAGTTTCACCTAGGTGACTATGATAACTTTCCGAGTGTCACCTAGGTGACTACAACTTTTCCAGTGTCACCTTGCTGGCTATGATAACTTCTCCAGTGTCACCTATCTGGCTATGATAACTTCCCCAGTGTCACCTAGCTGGCTATGATAACTTCCCCAGTGTCATCTAGCTGGCTATGATAACTTCCCCAGTGTCACCTAGCTGGTTATGACAACTTCCCCAGTGTCACCTAGCTGGCTATGATAACTTCCCCAGTGTCACCTAGCTGGCTATGAAAACTTCCCCAGTGTCACCTAACTGGCTATGATGACTTCCCCAGTGTCACCTAGCTTTCTATGATAACTTCCCCAGTGTCATCTAGCTGGCTATAATAACTTCCCCAATGTCATTTAGCTGGCTATGATAACTTCCCCAGTGTCATCTAGCTGGCTATGATAACTTCCCCAGTGTCATCTAGCTGGCTATGATAACTTCCCCAGTGTCACCTAGCTGGCTATAACTTCCCCAGTGTCATCCAACTGGCTATGATAACTTCTCCAGTGTCACCTAGCTGGCTATGATTACTTCCCCAGTGTTTCCTAGCTGGCTATGATAACTTCCCCAGTGTCACCTAGCTGGCTATAACTTCCCCAGTGTCACCTAGCTGGCTATGATAACTTCCCCAGTGTCACCTAGCTGGCTATGATAACTTCCCCAGTGTCACCTAGCTGGCTATGATTACTTCCCAGTGTTTCCTAGCTGGCTATGATAACTTCCCAGTGTCACCTAGCTGGCTATAACTTCCCAGTGTCACCTAGCTGGCTATGATAACCTCCCCAGTGTCATCTAGCTGGCTCTGATAACTTCCCCAGTGTCACCTAGCTGGCTATGATAACTTCCCCAGTGTCACCTAGCTGGCTATGATAACTTCTCCAGTGTCACCTAGCTGGCTATGATAACTTCCCCAGTGTCACCTAGCTGTCTATGATAACTTCTCCAGTGTCACCTAGCTGGCTATGATAACTTCTCCAGTGTCACCTAGCTGATTATGATAACTTCTCCAGTGTCACCTAGCTGGCTATGATAACCTCCCCAGTGTCATCTAGCTGGCTATGATAACTTCCCCAGTGTCACCTAGCTGGCTATGATAACGTCCCCAGTGTCACCTAGCTGACTATGATAACTTCTCCAGTGTCACCTAGCTGGCTATGATAACTTCTACAGTGTCACCTAGCTTGCTATGATAACTTCCCCAGTGTCGTCTAGCTGGCTATGATAACTTCCAAAGTGTCACCTAGCTGGCTATGATAACTTCTCCAGTGTCACCTAGCTGCCTATGATAACTTCTCCAGTGTCACCTAGCTGACTATGATAACTTCTCCAGTGTCACCTAGCTGGCTATGATAACTTCCCCAGTGTCACCTAGCTGGCTATGATAACTTCCCCAGTGTCATCTAGCTGGGAATGATAACTTCTCCAGTGTCACCTAGCTGGCTATGATAACTTCCCCAGTGTCACCTAGCTGGCTATGATAACTTCCCCAGTGTCATCCAGCAGGATATGATAACTTCTCCAGTGTCACCTAGCTGGCTATGATAACTTCTCCAGTTTCACCTAGCTGGCTATGATAACTTCTCCAGTGTCACCTAGCTGGTTATGATAACTTCTCCAGTGTCACCTAGCTGGCTATGATAACTTCTCCAGTGTCATCTAGCTGGCTATGATAAGTTCCCCAGTGTCACCTAGCAGGCTATGATAACTTCCCCAGTGTCACCTAGCAGGCTATGATAACTTCCCCAGTGTCACCTAGCTGGCAATGATAACTTCACCAGTGTCACCTAGCAGGCTATGATAACTTCTCCAGTGTCACCTAGCTGGCTATGATAACTTCTCCAATGTCACCTAGCTGGCTATGATAACTTCTCCAGTGTCACCTAGCTGGCTATGATAACTTCTCCAGTGTCACCTAGCTGGCTATGATAACTTCCCCAGTGTCACCTAGCTTGCTATGATAACTTCCCCAGTGTCATCCAGCTGGCTATGATAACTTCTCCAGTGTCACCTAGCTGGCTATGATAACTTCTCCAGTGTCACCTAGCTGACTATGATAACTTCTCCAGTGTCATCTAGCTGGCTATGATAACTTCTCCAGTGTCACCTAGCTGGCTATGATAACTTCTCCAGTGTCACCTAGCTGCGTATGATAATTTCTCCAGTGTCACCTAGCTGGCTATGATAACTTCTCCAGTGTCACCTAGCTGGCTATGATAACTTCCCCAGTGTCATCTAGCTGTCTATGATAACTTCTCCAGTGTCACCTAGCTGGCTATGATAACTTCTCCAATGTCACCTAGCTGGCTATGATAACTTCTCCAGTGTCACCTAGCTGGCTATGATAACTTCTCCAGTGTCACCTAGCTGGCTATGATAACTTCCCCAGTGTCACCTAGCAGGCTATGATAACTTCCCCAGTGTCACTTAGCAGGCTATGATACCTTCCCCAGTGTCATCTAGCAGGCTATGATAACTTCCCCAGTGTCACCTAGCAGGCTATGATAACTTCCCCAGTGTCACCTAGCAGGCTATGATAACTTCCCCAGTGTCACCTAGCAGGCTATGATAACTTCCCCAGTGTCACCTAGCTGGCAATGATAACTTCACCAGTGTCACCTAGCTGGCTATGATAACTTCCCCAGTGTCACCTAGCTGGCTATGATAACTTCTCCAGTGTCACCTAGCTGGCTATGATAACTTCTCCAGTGTCACCTAGCTGGTTATGATAACTTCTCCAGTGTCACCTAGCTGGCTATGATAACTTCTCCAGTGTCACCTAGCTGGCTATGATAACTTCCCCAGTGTCACCTAGCAGGCTATGATAACTTCCCCAGTGTCACCTAGCAGGCTATGATAACTTCCCCAGTGTCACCTAGCTGGCAATGATAACTTCACCAGTGTCACCTAGCAGGCTATGATAACTTCTACAGTGTCACCTAGCAGGCTATGATAACTTCCCCAGTGTCACCTAGCTGGCTATGATAACTTCTCCAGTGTCACCTAGCTGGCTATGATAACTTCTCCAGTGTCACCTAGCTGGCAATGATAACTTCACCAGTGTCACCTAGCAAGCTATGATAACTTCTCCAGTGTCACCTAGCTGGCTATGATAACTTCCCCAGTGTCACCTAGCTGGCAATGATAACTTCACCAGTGTCACCTAGCAGGCTATGATAACTTCCCCAGTGTCACCTAGCAGGCTATGATAGCTTCCCCAGTGTCACCTAGCTGGCTATGATAACTTCCCCAGTGTCACCTAGCTGGCTATGATAACTTCCCCAGTGTCACCTAGCTGGCTATGATAACTTCCCCAGTGTCACCTAGCAGGCTATGATAACTTCCCCAGTGTCACCTAGCAGGCTATGATAACTTCCCCAGTGTCACCTAGCTGGCTATGATAACTTCCCCAGTGTCACCTAGCTGGCTATGATAACTTCCCCAGTGTCACCTAGCTGGCTATGATAACTTCACCAGTGTCACCTAGCTGGCTATGATAACTTCCTCACGTGTAGACAGTTTAGTAAAGATCAGGTGAGCAGTGTGGACGTATTCACCTATATGTGGATGCAGGGGTCGATTCATAGCTCCTGGCCCCAAGGGTGTGTGTATGTACCCACCTACGTGTGCGGCAACAACACTGCATCATACTTGATGATACATGTCACAGTTTTGTTGCAGTTTATGCAGGTAACTGTTGCACAGTGTTGCTGTATAAATCATCTTGTTCGAGAAATTTGTATGCTATACTGTGTATGTTATACTTTGTATGTTATACTGTGTATGTTATACTTTGTATGCTATACTGTTAGTTACCATTTTGTCCTAGGCACATGTCGATTAGACACTAGGCCTGTTGTATATATATATATATATATATATATATATATATATATATATATATATATATATATATATATATATATATATATATATATATATATATATATATATATATATATATATATATATATATATATATATATATATATATATAGTGTGTGTGTGTGTGTGTAAGGAAACACTTCGAAATGTTTCGGCCCCGCCGGGAATTGAACCCGGGCCCTCCGTGCGTGAAGCAAGAGCGCTAGCCACCATGCCATCGGGGCGTGTGTATGCTATACTGTATATGCTATACTTTGAATGCTATACTGTGTATGCTATACTATGTATGCTATACTTTGTATGCTATACTTTTTATCCCTGGACTGGATTTATCTGCTATACTGTCACTACTAGACTGAGATTATATAGGATATTGGATATATGATATATGGTACAAGATATAGGATATATGGTGCATGATATAGGATATATGGTACAAGATATAGGATATATGGTGCATGATATAGGATATATGGTACAAGATATAGGATATATGGTGCATGATATAGGATATATGGTACAAGATATAGGATATATGGTGCATGATATAGGATATATGGTGCATGATATAGGATATATGGTACAAGATATAGGATATATGGTGCATGATATAGGATATATGGTACAAGATATAGGATATATGGTGCATGATATAGGATATATGGTACAAGATATAGGATATATGGTGCATGATATAGGATATATGGTACATGATATAGGATATATGATACATGATATAGGACATATGGTGCATGATATAGGATATATGGTGCATGATATAGGATATATGGTGCATGATATAGGATATATGGTACGATATAGGATATATGGTACATGATATAGGATATATGGTGCATGATATAGGATATATGGTACATGATATAGGATATATGATACATGATATAGGATATATAGTACGATATAGGATATATGGTACAAGATATAGGACATATGGTGCATGATATAGGATATATGGTACATGATATAGGATATATGATACATGATATAGGATATATAGTACGATATAGGATATATGGTACAAGATATAGGACATATGGTGCATGATATATGATATATGGTACAAGATATAGGATACATGATGCATGATATAGGATATATGGTACAAGATATAGGATATATAATCACTGAAACATTTGTCTCGCGTATTTAAGTATTCCAGTGGATGAAATCATTCGCAGCCTCTTCCTCGAATCAAACCTCGTTACCTGAGAATACAGAGTGCTGTATGCTCCACACGGGTTTTGCGCTTCTCTATGAATATAATAATAATAATAATAATAATAATAATAATGGTCACGTTAGTCTCTGCAATATCTATTAATGGTACAGACAGCTGGCTGCAACCTGTTATTGCACATGCACAAACGTTGATATTCCCGAGGCAAGAATCACATAACAACTTCCGCTCTCCAGGATTCTATATCAAAATGTTGTTATTGTGGCTGCGAGTGTCGCTATCGTGGTTGTGAGTGTCGCTATCGTGGCTGTGAGTGACACTATCGTGGCTGTGAGTGACACTATCGTGGCTGTGAGTGACACTATCGTGGTTGTGAGTGTCGCTATCGTGGCTGTGAGTGTCGCTATCGTGGCTGTGAGTGTCGCTATCGTGGTTGTGAGTGTCGCTATCGTGGCTGTGAGTGACACTATCGTGGCTGCGAGTGTCGCTATCGTGGTTGTGAGTGTCGCTATCGTGGTTGTGAGTGTCGCTATCGTGTCTGTGAGTGACACTATCGTGGCTGTGAGTGTCGCTATCGTGGTTGTGAGTGTCGCTATCGTGGCTGTGAGTGTCGCTATCGTGGTTGTGAGTGTCGCTATCGTGGCTGTGAGTGTCGCTATCGTGGCTGTGAGTGTCGCTATCGTGGCTGTGAGTGTCGCTATCGTGGCTGTGAGTGTCGCTATCGTGGCTGTGAGTGTCTCTATCGTGGCTGTGAGTGTCTCTATCGTGGCTGTGAGTGTCGCTATCGTGGTTGTGAGTGTCGCTATCGTGGCTGTGAGTGTCTCTATCGTGGCTGTGAGTGTCTCTATCGTGGCTGTGAGTGTCGCTATCGTGGTTGTGAGTGTCGCTATCGTGGCTGTGAGTGTCTCTATCGTGGCTGTGAGTGTCTCTATCGTGGCTGTGAGTGTCGCTATCGTGGCTGTGAGTGTCTCTATCGTGGCTGTGAGTGTCACTATCGTGGTTGTGAGTGTCGCTATCGTGGCTGTGAGTGTCGCTATCGTGTCTGTGAGTGACACTATCGTGGCTGTGAGTGTCGCTATCGTGGTTGTGAGTGTCTCTATCGTGGCTGTGAGTGTCGCTATCGTGGCTGTGAGTGTCTCTATCGTGGCTGTGAGTGTCTCTATCGTGGCTGTGAGTGTCTCTATCGTGGCTGTGAGTGTCACTATCGTGGCTGTGAGTGTCTCTATCGTGGCTGTGAGTGTCTTTATCGTGGCTGTGAGTGTCGCTATCGTGGTTGTGAGTGTCGCTATCGTGGCTGTGAGTGTCGCTATCGTGTCTGTGAGTGACACTATCGTGGCTGTGAGTGTCTCTATCGTGGCTGTGAGTGTCTCTATCGTGGCTGTGAGTGTCGCTATCGTGGCTGTGAGTGTCACTATCGTGGCTGTGAGTGTCTCTATCGTGGCTGTGAGTGTCTCTATCGTGGCTGTGAGTGTCGCTATCGTGGTTGTGAGTGTCGCTATCGTGGCTGTGAGTGTCGCTATCGTGTCTGTGAGTGACACTATCGTGGCTGTGAGTGTCGCTATCGTGGCTGTGAGTGTCACTATCGTGGCTGTGAGTGTCGCTATCGTGGCTGTGTCACTATCGTGGCTGTGAGTGTCGCTATCGTGGCTGTGAGTGTCGCTATCATGTCTGTGAGTGTCGCTATCGTGGCTGTGAGTGTCGCTATCGTGGCTGTGAGTGTCGCTATCGTGGCTGTGAGTGTCACTATCGTGGCTGTGAGTGTCACTATCGTGGCTGTGAGTGTCTCTATCGTGGCTGTGAGTGTCTCTATCGTGGCTGTGAGTGTCGCTATCGTGGTTGTGAGTGTCGCTATCGTGGCTGTGAGTGTCGCTATCGTGTCTGTGAGTGACACTATCGTGGCTGTGAGTGTCGCTATCGTGGCTGTGAGTGTCACTAGCGTGGCTGTGAGTGTCGCTATCGTGGCTGTGAGTGTCACTATCGTGGCTGTGAGTGTCGCTATCGTGGCTGTGAGTGTCGCTATCGTGGCTGTGAGTGTCGCTATCGTGGCTGTGAGTGTCACTATCGTGGCTGTGAGTGTCGCTATCGTGGCTGTGAGTGTCACTATCGTGGCTGTGAGTGTCGCTATCGTGGCTGTGAGTGTCGCTATCGTGGCTGTGAGTGTCGCTTCGCATTACTTAATGTGTCGTCATGGTTTGTGTGTATATCACTTCTTGCATAAGAGGTATCAGTTTCTAATAGACGAATGAGTGTAGCTTGGGCATAATGCACGAGTGTACATTGGATATAATGTACGAATGAGTGTACCCTGGGTATAATGTACGAATGAGTGTACCTCCGGGTATATTGTACGAATGAGTGTACCCTGGGTACAATGTACGAATGAGTGTACCCTGGGCATAATGTACGAATGAGTGTACCCTGGGTATAATGTACGAATGAGTGTACCCTGGGTATAATGTACGAATGAGTGTACCCTGGGTATAATGTACGAATGAGTATATCATGGGTATAATGTTCGAATGAGTGTATTTCGGGTATAATGTACGAATATGTGTACCCTGGGTATAATGTACAAGTGTAACGGGTTCGTGGGCAAGCAACGGCTCATCATGAGTTGGCCTTGAGACACAGTTGAGGTTGGCAAGGTCTCTGGCCTCTGTCACATCGATCAACTCCCACACACATTTTTGTCTGACGCTGTATATTCCGTTAATTAGTAGGAGTGTTTTATGGCTGGTCTTGTTGACTCTTTGTTCGTACTATGGAACTTGTATTTGTAGCCTTGGTTTTGCGAGGAGGTTTTGATATCCTCTCTTAATACCGAGGTATCATTAGTGCTACTCCACACTGTTAAACTTCTCTGTCATGGTCTTCACGCAGAGATTTTCATCCTCCGTTAGTCATTTCTGAGCCGAAGTATCCTTAGGAGGTTTTGATATCGTCTGTAAGTCCGATCTTGGTGTGGTTGGAAGCAGGTCTCATGTCACACTGATCTTCGTACTCCACACAGCTTTAGTGTGCAAGTGTTGATACCCTCTTCACTCCCTTCAAACTGAAGTGTAGGTGAAGATAGGCCTCCACTAGACTGAGCTTCGTTATTCATTGTTACTTCGTACTACGGCCATTATCATCTTAATTAAGCCTTTGAAAGTCAGGCTCCTGACTTTTCCATTTATTACCATAACCAAATTGTACCTAGACTTATTAATGTACTTCATTATATTGTTTTGTACGTTGTTCCCCACAAGACTCTATTAAACTTTTGTATTCTCTTTTTATTCCTTGTCGCACATATTAGTAATATGGAGAACAGAACTGTCTCAAGAGAAAGGCTTTACTTGTTTCTTGTTACACAAGCCATTAACAGGACCTCCATATCGACTGGCAGATTACCTCCGATCTGACAGGGATAAAAGCTTTTGTTTTTGTAACACCAGCTGTTGGTGCTTCAGTAACAGTAACCTGCGGATGCGTTAGGCGTCGGAAACAACAGCAAAATGAGCAGTGACAACTGTGGCAGTAGACGAAACGGGAATAGCAGCAGCAGTGACTGCAACAGCAGCCACAACAGCAGCAGCAATAACTGCACTGGATCAGCTGAGCCACGCTGCCTTCCCCACGCACCAGATATGCAAGGAATCTGGCGAATAATGGCCGCTATTGGTTCTTCATATTCACCTCACGCGCCTCGCTCACCATCCTATCTCGAATTTCTTGAGGTAAGCCAAACTCTCCCTAAAGTTATTCTTCATTTCAGTCTTTCCTTTTCCAAATCTTTAATGCATTAACAGCACAGTTATTTGGCTCTCTCACTTACACAGTTACCACAACAATACATAATCTCAAATACTAAGCATGAGTTGGGAACCAAAATCATATAATCTTAAACGAGTCTTCATCTTTGATCAGACAAAAAAATAGACGGTGCTTCTGATTTTCTCCTGGACGCCGATCATAGCAATGAATGAAGCATTTTGGGAGAGCATTGCAAAATGCTACTCGAGGTCCCAAAGATTCGCACGTAGAGAAAATGATGAAAAAAATCTGTGCAAACATTTCAAATGAAAACTCGTGTTCAGTTTTAAACAATAAAAATATATATATATATACTATTTTGGTTTCTTTTTATTTTAATGGTGAGTAATTATTTTTTCCGCCAATACTGTAATGTAATTACATGGTTAGAATACGTTACACTATAACACATTATAACAGTGTTTTAAACAGCGCGGTTTTGAATAGCACGGAACTTTTTCGGCAGCTATTAACCGCTCTATGCACGGTATATTCCTGTATGTCAGTGATGCCAGCTGGGTCTGTACCAGTTGTATCGTGCACTTGTGGGAATAAAGGTTATTATTAATGAATTTACACTTGCAAAGTTTGCCAAAAAGATGTTTATCAAACACGCCAAGTCTGCAATTTCAATTTCAAAAGTGCGACATATTTTTGAGAATTAAGCAGTGAGCGTGTATGTACAGTAGGTGTCGTGTCAGGTGAATGATCCACGCACATTGTGTGGGCGTGGGCGTGGGCGTGGGCGTGGCGGGGGCGCTCAGGGACACGTGCTTCACTGTAAGAGACGAAAAATTATATATATATATATATATATATATATATATATATATATATATATATGTGTGTGTGTGTGTGTGTGTGTGTGTATGTGCGCAATAAGATCACAGTAAACAGGTGATATCAAAATATTATCACAATAGTTGTTCTACATATGCATATAATAAGTCGTCATGAATGACTGTTAATGAATAAACAGAAGAACTGACAAGGACTCGAACTGTGGTCTTGGCACATAGCATGTCCAATGCTGTACCACTGGGCTATGAGGCTTACAATAGAAAGGTTTCACAGGTTAGGTTAGGTGACTGACTTGCCTGCAGCACAGATCACCAGCTGTGACCTTGCCAATGAATAATTGAACGACCGCCAGTGAATAATTGGACAATGACGGGGGATCGAACCTTGGTCCTGTCATGTAACGGGTCCACCGCTGTACTACTGAATTCTTCCAGGGAAAGGGTTCGCAAATAAGAAAGCATCTGGCGCTTTTAAATCTAACTACCGCCAGGAGCAAGTCAAAATTTTTTCGTATTATTGTTCTCAAACTGGTAATTAAAGCCCAAGACTGTAATCTACTTCCTCAATGAAGGCATGTCTTTACTAGTTCATCAGTTCTATCATGACAAAGACCCATTGTGACTTGTAATCCTGACTGTAATCTTAAATTTCATTCCCACTTCCTGCATATATCCAAGAAAATTTCCAAATCAATAGGCATCTTTTCCAAGATACGATACTATGTACCCCAAACGACACTCCTTACCCTATACCACTCTTTAATATAACCTTACCTCACTTATCATATTTGTGCCTGGGGATCAACCACAACCACCTTAATTAAACCTTTATAACCCAACAAAAAGCTGCTGTGTTGATGATTACCAGCTCCTGTGCCAGACAGCACACCCACCACTTTTCAAAAGCCTGAACCTACTAAATAAATGAGACATACAATCATATTATTGTGCCTACTACATATACAGAACATTAAACTCCAATATAAACCCTCCACTTAAACTTCTCCTTGATAGCTACAACAGAACACAGTCATAATACAAGGCACTCTTCGAGATCCCTCGGGTCAGCCTCACACTATGCAAAAATGCAATGCACATAAAGGGCCCCAAAGATCTGGAATTCACTACCTGAACCGGGTAAGGATCCCCTGACTACATATAAATTTAGGACTGTGCTTAAAAATCATCACATTTCTCAGTACTAACCAAACCAAAACAACTTCTAATCAGTTTGAAGCAATTCTCCCAAATATTATATTATATGACATCTAGTCTATTAAACATCTGCCAATCCATGAAATATTACTGTTTGAGCCATCAATTGTAATACTGTTTTTATTATGTGCAACTTCAAGATTATTATTCTTATAAACCTCCACCTTGACTACCTCACATTAGTATTAAGATTAAATAAAGATTTATTAAAAAGGTATCTTGTCTAAATTTAAGTAGTTATTATGTATTAGGATTAGTCTGCCCGAAATGCCCCGGCATGATAGTGGCTTTCTTTGTATTTAAGAAACCAAAATTGTAATTATACATTGTAACCTTTACAAAGAAATAAAATCTTTATTCTTTTATTCTTTATTTTTTTGCACTACCGCTCAAAGGATGAGCAATGGGTAGGCAGTAAATTACCCGCTAAGGTGGAACAACTGAAAACTAAACTGCCTTTGGTAGGCAGAAGTTTCCCTCACCAACGATGAATGCAGGAAGCTGGAAGTAGAGAGAGCTTCTGCACGTGGTGAGGACAACACCTGCACGTGGTGAGGACAACACCTGCACGTGGTGAGGACAACACCTGCATGTGGTGAGGACAACACTTGCACGTGGTGAGGACAGCACCTGCACGTGGTGAGAACAACACTTGCACGTGGTGAGAACAACACTTGCACGTAGTGAGGACAACATCTGCACGTGGTGAGGACAACACCTGCACGTGGTGTGGACAACACCTGCACGTGGTGAGGACAACACCTGCACGTGGTGAGGACAACACCTGTACGTGGTGAGGACAGCAGAATAACAATTGTTAACAGAGCGTCAACTTTGGTGGCCCTGAACAACCCCAACAACAAGAACGCTTAAGCATCAGTGACAAATTTTCTCCATTCTCTCTGGGACGCTTGTCATCTTACTGTACCCTCCGGGCACGTTACAGGATGGGCACCTGGCATCTACTCAATATTAACCAACTTCCTTTTTCCGCTCTGCGGATAATTCTTTAACGGTTTTAGTGGGAAGCCGGTTGCTGAATTTCAGGTGGGGTGTGGGCGTCCCGCACTGCTGGAGCTTGGTGAGGGTCTACCTGGTCTATTTATAACTTCTAGTTTCTATTTCTATTTACAAAGGGACTCATATTTCCTTTCCTTTCACTGTCCAGCTTTGGGCAATATCTATTCTCCGTAAAGTTATAATGTAAATAAATGGTATAAAATACCGACACAATGGAAATATAAACACATAAGCAGTATAATGTTATCCTTTATTGACAACGTTTCGCCCACACAGTGGGCTTTATCAAGTCACAAACAGATCTACCTGGGTGTAAGGTACAAGAGTATATATAGGATGGAGTCAGGTGGGGAATGCTGCATGTGACGATCTTCCTTAGGTAGCTTGATAAAGCCCACTGTGTGGGCGAAACGTTGTCAATAAAGGATCACATTATACTGCTTATGTGTTTATATTTCCGTAAAGTTATAATCATGGCTGGAATAGAAATAAGTAACTCTGTCTTGACTTTTTTGGATTATTCTATGTAATTTACACTATTAATGATAATTCTACTTTTGTGTTCCTCTTACTAAAAAGATTTGGGGCAAATAGATAGGATATTGCAGCGCTAATTGAATTCCAAAGGATAAGGAACAGAGTGCAGAGGCTTATAAAAGGAGCAAAGGCAAAGCACTATTCCATAAAAATCGAAGAATACAAGAATCACCTCAGAAAGCTCTGGCAACAACAACAAAAGCAAATTGTTTTAATTCATTCTACACAACTGTTGCATTAACATTAGTAAGTAAACTGCCGGTTACATCGAATACCTTTAACACAGATTCCAATAAGTTTACAACTTACTACAGTTCATTACCTTTGTAACTTGCTCAGCTCAAACTTTGAGGTCCAGTCCCTGGACCCATTATGTACCTCTGTAATCTTTTGACTACCGCCCACAGGATGGGTATGGGATGCATAATAAAGATATCAAATCAAATCAAATCAATGCTAAAAGTACCGGATCATATAACATCCCAGACAAATTCCTAAAAGATGGTGCCTCTGAATTGTCCATCACTACAAATACCGTTTCGGAGGGGTTCAAGGAGGCCAGAGTTACTACTTTCTTCAAGAAAAATAGTAGGTCTGACGTCAGCAACTAGAGGCCTATTAATATACTCAGTGTGATGTCCATAATTCTAGAGAAGGTGATTGTGGAAACTTTTTTAGTCACTAAAAGTTCCACAGGGTAAGTGAGCCGTAAAAGCCTTACACACCGAGGATCGGCCCTCGGAGTTTATAAACCCACACACCCAACCAAAACAACTACACACTCCAGCTTTTGAAGGTGACTATTGTGTATATTTTAATTGATAGATTTATCCACCTAGGAACACCTAGGCAAGTTTGTACAGATAGAAACTAATAGTAAGATCATTAAGGCAACGTTAGGTATTAATACTGTAGCTCTAGCACCCTAATATAGGTAGTTATAGGCCGGAATAGGCAAGCATTAGGTTATGTTAGCTAGAGACAACTGGCAGCCCACACTTGAATCTAGGCAGTGTGGTAATCAGAAATTGTGACCTACGGCCTTCCCAGACCAGACTCCACTCGAGACGTGCTGAGAAAGACAGCACACCCCACGTGACCCAACATCTGTCCTGGGGCCACGGAGGAGATCCCGAAGTACCGTGGACATCTGCCTCCATCCAGACCCTGTCACAGTAAGACTAGGCTTTCTTTCTCTCAGTATCTGGCCAGTTTTCTGGGGGAAACGTTAGTGAGTTATCTGTGGGTCTTAGGCGGACGGACGACTTGTGTTGGTATGTAACAGCGTCGTCTCCTAAGTTCAAGTCTGGAAGCTAGTGTTACTTACTGCATATATTACTCAAGGGATATCCTAGTAACCAGGGAACTCTGAGGTGCAAGCAGGACACTAATTACCCCATCTTTTGCAGACAAAGTTTCTCCACTGCACATGGTGTTAGGAGGGGTTATATATAAGGAAGACCAGGACACATACCACCCTTTTCTTTCAAGTAAGTAATCTCCCTTCTAGTATTGTGTAGGCAGTGTGGGGTTCCCAAAATTGCAATTAGCTAGAAATTTGTACCATAGCCACTTGTAAGTCTGAGAGAATGTCTCAGAGTGTCGGTGTCAACAGTGCTTGCCCAGAGTGCAACTTACAAGGGGGCAGTCCAAACAAGTTTCTACAATGGTCCTTCGAACCGGATGTGGAATAGCTAGTTTAGCAGACACATTAGTCTTAATTAGCTAGGCTACAGTTAATGTACCAGTCATTTTCGAAGCTAGGTTAGTTTTCACACCTAGGCCCAAAGACTTACTCAGGCTAGGTTAAGCTAACTAATCAGAAGTTATTATTTACAGTAATCTACAGGCAGGCCAAGTAGGCTAGTCAAGCTGTGAGTTTAGTTATTTACAGTGATTACAAGTAAGCCAAGTTAGGTAACTTGCATATTTAATTACTTACAGTGAACTGCAGGCAGCCACAGTTAGGGTAGGCCTCTGCAATAATTATAACAGTTATAACAGCTAGGTCAGATTTAACCTAGCTATTATTTACTTTGCAAGCTAGATTCAGGCTAGTTGCACACTAATTTCAAAGTGATAAAGTTAGGCTAGGTGTTACCTTCACCAGCTAACTACAATAATTGTCTAGGCTTAGTTAGCCAAAGCTAATTACACAACATTATTCATATACTGTTTATAAGTGAATTACTGAATTTATTTTGTGCTGACCAATTGAATTGAATTTACAAAGACTACATATTTTTACTGTGTGAATTTTGTTGTAGTATTTGACTCATTTAATTTGTGATTTGCTAGCTCAAGCCCTGTAACTATTTACTATTGGGCACAGGGAGTTGCTAGGTTAAGCTTTCATAACAACAATATACATTTTAGTTGGGGTTGAGGACTAGCAGTGCATATTTAATAGTCAAGTCAACAGTTGTAAAGAAAGCTCATCAAGCTTGTTGAGGGGCTTTGGGAATCACT
Source organism: Cherax destructor (assembly GCA_009830355.1). Lineage (NCBI taxonomy): Eukaryota > Metazoa > Arthropoda > Malacostraca > Decapoda > Parastacidae > Cherax > Cherax destructor. Next base: position 5,411 of record WNWK01007400.1, on the reverse strand, counting down.
TATTCTCACCCTATACCGTGTTGTACTTTGGGGTGGGCTAATTGACGTACAAATTAGCGACAAACTCTAACTAAACCACAACTATGATGGGGGAGAATCAGGGAGCACCTACCCCACCCCTAAGCCAGCTAAAGCGGTCTATGAGCGCCCACAAGGGTCGACTAACCAGGGCATGTAGGAGAGCCGTGCTGCAGGGAAAACCCAGATGCAGATTGCAGGATCTAGAAAGGTGTTTAGAGCTTTTAGAGGGAAGGCTAAAGGCATTGGAGACAGCCTATCTTCGTTCGAGACAGAAGCCTATGAGACAGAGGAACCTGACGATGTTGTCGAGACAGCTAGGGAGGAATGCGATGATCAGAGGGCCGAATGTCTAACAGAGTGGGGACTCTGCAAAAGTTAAAGAAAGCATTGAAGGCTAATACAGCAAGGTCAACAAATAATAGTACAGGGCACACACGTCAGCACAGTCCCCTTAGAGTGTTACCCAGATTACCTACATTAAATTTACCAACATTTGATGGAACTTTGACAGAGTACATTGCTTTCTGGGATCAGTTTAAATCACAGATAGATGACAGGGATGATTTGTCAGATGCCACCAAACTACAGTACTTACGTTCACAGCTCAAGGGTAAAGCCCTGGACTTGGTCCGGCACTACCAAACCACTGACGTTAATTATCAACATGCCAAGGATCAACTAAAGAATACGTATGGCAACACAGAGGAGATAATGATAGCTATATTTTATCGATTGTCCGATCTTGAGGCTTGCCGTCATGACCGCCAGAGCTTAGAGAAGTTCAAAATCGAAGTCACGAGTCTGACAAACAGTCTCAGAGATTTACACGATTGGGGCGGATCGGGAAAGGATGGTCAGTCAGACAATTCAGAGGAAACTAGCTAGCACTACAATACATGAGTTACATTTGAAGTATGGGACTAACCGGTTCACAATACAACAGATTGTTGAGGGGTTGAGTGATATCGTGATTCACCTGAGTATAGGTGAGAGAGAAAGGTCACCGCCATCATCACATAAACAAACAGTTAGTTACTCAGAAAACTCAAGAGATAGAACTAAAGCACCCCCTGCTAGGATCGGCACCTATTATGCCCAAGACAGGTCCTCAACCAAGGGGGAAACCACTAAGACATGTGTGTTCTGCGAAGGTGAACACACTAGCACGAGTTGCTCTCGGTATGCAACACTGAGCAGTAGGCGGCAGAGACTAAAGGAGTTGCAGCTATGCTTAAGGTGTTGTGGAAGACATGAGGCAGAAGATTGCCGGTCACATCTTTCAGAGTGCTATAATTGCCGGAAAGGTAAGCACCATACTGCACTATGTCACAACAATTTAAGGGAACCCCAGACTAGTAGGGACGTTTCTCCAGTAGAGATAGAAGGCGAGCCCGAGCCTGAAGTGGTAGCCAGCGTGGTTGGTATGGGCAAAGTCTCTAATCTGAGTGAGAAGCACAGAGCTGCTGCCCTACCTACAGTCATGGCAGGGGTTGTGAACGGGAACAGAACCGAAACAACCCGATTATTCTTCGACTCAGGGGCACAAGTGTCCATGATAACAGAGAAGTTGGTGGCTAGGTTAAAGTTGAAGGCCACCGACAAATTTAATGCGACATTGGGAGGTGCTATAAGTCAGGGCCCACCCAAGTCTTATGATGTTGTGGATGTCACTGTTAAACTGGGTGGACATCGCAGAAATATTACAGCTCTGGTAGTAAATACGTTACCTGCGGCTATTACGACCAGAGGTCTTGCAGCAGCAACCAAGCGATTGAAAGACCTTGGTGTGAAGCTGGCAGACCAGGACATTACCACTGACACAGTCAGAAATGTAGGTATCCTGGTGGGAGCCAACTATCTTGATGACTTCCTGTCCACACGACGGACTGTTAAGGAAGGAATGGGTTTATACAGATCCACAGTAGGATATATCATCGGTGGCAGAATTCCTCATGAGTTCCCTGCAACGCCAGAGAGGGGGGAAGTTCACACCATGATAGCTGGGGGAGTAGTGATAATGAATGTTAGTGTACACGACGAACCGCCGGTAAGCCAAACCAAGTAGGAAGTGACGAACACTTAGCCACCTTGGGGAGACGCTTTATGGGGTACCTAAAGAAGGAGATAGATTGCCATTAAACCCAGGGAACCTCGTATCAGTGGGAAGAATTGCTACCGGGGTATATAGGCCACTGGGTGGGAAAGTACGAAGCTGCTCAGACAAGGCTAGACATGTGAAAGACATTAAAGTTAAAGGGAAGGGTGTTAAGATCACCGGAACCCATAAGTTTACACCCCCAGCAATCCACGCGGCGGAAACTGGACAGTCGGAGTTAAACCAGAGTCTGCTCGACGAGAGTGGCCGGACAGCACTCGTGTCCAGGGCCCGCCGTAAGGGCTTGCGGAAGGTGAACTTGACGTAGACTCACCTTTACCTTCGCTGGCGGGAGGATGTGGAAACTTTTTTAGTCACTAAAAGTTCCACAGGGTAAGTGAGCCGTAAAAGCCTTACACACCGAGGATCGGCCCTCGGAGTTTATAAACCCACACACCCAACCAAAACAACTACACACTCCAGCTTTTGAAGGTGACTATTGTGTATATTTTAATTGATAGATTTATCCACCTAGGAACACCTAGGCAAGTTTGTACAGATAGAAACTAATAGTAAGATCATTAAGGCAACGTTAGGTATTAATACTGTAGCTCTAGCACCCTAATATAGGTAGTTATAGGCCGGAATAGGCAAGCATTAGGTTATGTTAGCTAGAGACAACTGGCAGCCCACACTTGAATCTAGGCAGTGTGGTAGTCAGAAATTGTGACCTACGGCCTTCCCAGACCAGACTCCACTCGAGACGTGCTGAGATAGACAGCACACCCCACGTGACCCAACATCTGTCCTGGGGCCACGGAGGAGATCCCGAAGTACCGTGGACATCTGCCTCCATCCAGACCCTGTCACAGTAAGACTAGGCTTTCTTTCTCTCAGTATCTGGCCAGTTTTCTGGGAAACGTTAGTGAGTTATCTGTGGGTCTTAGGCGGACGGACGACTTGTGTTGGTATGTAACAGCGTCGTCTCCTAAGTTCAAGTCTGGAAGCTAGTGTTACTTACTGCATATATTACTCAAGGGATATCCTAGTAACCAGGGAACTCTGAGGTGCAAGCAGGACACTAATTACCCCATCTTTTGCAGACAAAGTTTCTCCACTGCACATGGTGTTAGGAGGGTTATATATAAGGAAGACCAGGACACATACCACCCTTTTCTTTCAAGTAAGTAATCTCCCTTCTAGTATTGTGTAGGCAGTGTGGGGTTCCCTTACTGCAATTAGCTAGAAATTTGTACCATAGCCACTTGTAAGTCTGAGAGAAGTGTCTCAGAGTGTCGGTGTCAACAGTGCTTGCCCAGAGTGCAACTTACAAGGGGGCAGTCCAAACAAGTTTCTACAGTGATGTATTGTCAAGTAGTTAACTATCTTAATGACAAAAAACATTCTCCATAGTTACCAATCAGGTTTCAGGAGATCTTGGAAAAATAAACACATAAGCAGTATAATGTGATCCTTTATTGACAACGTTTCGCCCACGCAGTGGGCTTTATCGAGTCACAGACAGATCGGTAGATCTGTCTGTGACTCGATAGCACTGCGTGGGCGAAACGTTGTCAATAAGGATCATTATACTGTATGTGTTTATTTTCCATGTGTGGTATTTTATACCATTTATTTCTTTCAGGAGATCTTGCTCTACCGATACCTCCCTAGTTAATCTGATGGACTACCTGAGAACTCAAATGTTGCTAGGGAATCTCACAGGTATGGTGACCTTAGACTTGCAAAAGGTCTTCGATACGGTCAACCTTAATATATTATGTAAGAAACTTCAAGCTATCGGCATATCTTCTGTAGACATGTGTAAATCCTACCTGAGCAACATGAACCAAATTGTCAAGATCAACAACATAGAATCAGAACCTCTCCAGATAACATATGGGGTTCCCCAGGCTAGTATTCTGGGTCCCTTACTGTTCCTATGTTATGTAAATGACATACTCATCAATGTCAATTGTAAGCTGTTGTATGCACACTACAGAGCTGTTAGTGTCAGGTAAAAGCCAACTTACACTAGAACTAGAGTCCTGCAGCAAATGGTTAGTAAACAACAAACTATCGTTGCACCTCGGGAAAACAAAAGTCATATTCTTTGGCTTGAAAAGTAAACTGAAAATGGTAAATAATTTTAATGCCCAGTGTAATGGGGAACCCATCACTTCAATATCTTCAGTGAAATATCTGGGAATCCCCTTTGACCCAAGCAGGTCAGGAGAATTGATAGGGAACAGTGTAGTAAAGAAAGTGAATACCAGACTAAAGTTCCTCTATGGACAGGCCGTGGCCGAACAAGCACAGTACTCACCTAATTGTACTCACCTAATTGTGGTTGCAGGGGTCGAGACTCAGCTCCTGGCCCCGCCTCTTCGCTGTCCGCTACTAGGTCTCTGCTATCCCTGCTCCATGAGCTTTATCATACCTCGTCTTAAAACTATGTATGGTTCTTGCTTCTACTATATCTTTCTCTAGACTATTCCACATCCTGACTACTCTGTGGCTGAAGAAATGCTTCCTAACATCCCTTTGACTCATCTGAGTCTTCAGCTTCCAGTTGTGTCCCCTTGTTTCTGTGTTCCCTCTCTGGAACATCCTGTCACTGTCTACCTTGTCGATTCTCCGCAGTATTTTGTATGTCGTTATCATGTCTCCTCTGACCCGTCTTTCCTCCAGTGTTGTTAGTCCTATTTCCCTCAACCTTTCTTCATAGGACAGACCCCTGAGTTGTGGAACTAACCTTGTCGCAAACCTTTGCACTTTCTCTAGTTTCTTTACATGCTTGACCAGGTGTGGGTTCCAGACTGGTGCTGCATATTCTAGTATGGGCCTGACGTACACGGTGTACAGTGTCTTGAACGATTCCTTGTTAAGGTAACGAACGCTAATCTTAGGTTTGCCAGTCGCCCATATGCTGCCGCAGTTATCTGGTTGATGTGTGCCTCCGGAGACGTGCTTGGCGTTATACTCACCCCAAGGTCTTTCTCCTTTGCAGAGGTTTGTAGCCTTTGTCCGCCTAGCCTGTACTCTGTCAGCGGTCTTCTTTGCCCTTCTCCGATCTTCATGACTTTGCATTTGGTGGGATTGAATTCGAGAAGCCAGTTGCTAGACCAGATGTCAAGCTTGTCCAGGTCTGTTTGAAGTCCTGCTTGGTCCTCTTCCGATGTTATTCTCCTCATTAATTTCACATCATCTGCGAACAGAGACACTTCTGAGTCTATCCCATCCGTCATGTCATTTACATATACCAAGAATAACTGGTCATGGGACTGACCCTGCG